>LTAE01008190.1:0-13508 GCA_001647135.1 Pontederia paniculata | reverse complement strand
AGTTGAATGAACATAATATGAAATCCACACACATAGAAGTGGTCCCCATTTCATATGGGGAACAAATAAAATCTAAAAGAATAATAGGGGATCATGTATTATTTATGTGGATTTACGATGCAACCAAGTTTTTTTTGTTGTCTATGTACATGCAAGTTTAATGAGCATGTGTACATGTCATGGGTTGTTTTGCACCATGCCGACCCAACATTGTACCATGGCTGCTCAACACAACATAGCTCCATGAAACATCTATCTTATAAGCATCATGTCCACTTTTGTCAAGGGCCATATCAAATGTATGCAACTCTTCAAATTGTGCATACCATAATTGTGCCAAATCTTAGCTGAAAAACATCATGTCGTAGTCTCGTCCATTCCCATGTGTCACCAATTCTTCAATAAGGTCGCATATCAAAACATGGTGCATATGTAGCTCCAATCGCGCCATTGCCTACAAAGGAGAGAGACGAGTCAATACATATCTACTTGTTCAAAGACTCTCCTTGCTACTTCTGCAGGAGAGCCCAAGGTGAACAATCGACAAGCTCCAAACTACTCCAAGTCATTGAAATCTCAAGGGATCAAGAAGATTGATGTGGCCTTGTGTCTAAGACTCGACAAACAATGGTTCCATCCATAATCTCACTCGCAAAGTGAAGAAAATGAGTTAAAGTCACATTTCTAGTGACAAGAGTCTCGTTTCATTCTCATCATGAGCCAAAACATCATTCGTGGTGGCAATTGTTCCTCAAACTTCAAGTGAAAAATGCCAAGGCATCAAACAATGAGTTTTAAGTTAGAACTTCTATGAAGCCTTCAACAACACCTTTTGTTCCATTACAAGATGCTTAGAATATGCCAAGGAGTTGAAGATTCCTAATGCACTAAATCAATTAAGTTGATGCTACGCAAGTCTAGAACTAAAATATGAAGCTCAGAAGATCCTAGTGGACATAGCATCAACGAGTGAAGTCGGACTGCACTCAAAGGTGTCGTAGACTCCATTGGCACTATACGAAAGTTGAAGACTCCGGATTGGACGAAGAATCAATAAATGAAGTCTAAATTGATGAAGGAATTCTTGGCGTGTCACATAGAATGCAAACATTCAAGGCACTAAACGAAGTTGAAGTGAAGGAGACGAAGACGAATAACTATAAGTGAAGTCAAGATTGAAGGAGAATACCAAGACTATGAAGGAGAATACAATGGTGCTAATGAGAATACCAAGACTACAAGAGTGACCTTGAGCAAGCCGCCCATCAAATCTACCATTGATAAGAAAGAAGCGGTAGTCTTGAATGGGGATACATAAGTTCAAATTCTTGTTAGGAGAGGTTTCACAAGCTCACCAGTGAAGAAAAAGAAGGGACGGTGAAGTGTATTGTACTGACAATGCATCCTTTTAATTTATTTTACTGAATTTTTTTTCACTCTGAACCTCTGAGAGTTATGGTCATATCTGAATTAGAAACTTAAATTTGTCAAAGAGCAAAGTTTTAACAGCAAAAACGTGTTTTTTGAGCACATGGATGAGATGTTATTTAGAATTTAATTTATTTTGAATATGATCTTTAAATTCGTCACTTTAGTATTAGGAGTCATAGTAGATCAAATTGAATTGGATTGAAGACAAAACATGATCCGACCACAAAATAGTAATACCGGATCAGACTGGTTCAAACTGAAAAAAATAATTTGAAATACAATTAATCCAAACTATTTTGAATTGAGAGTTGGATCATGGGACATTAGGTTAAGCTATTTTTTTTTTACTTTTTTTTCATATATTTAAGATTAATACATTTTAACATAATATAAGTTTAACCATCATGCAAAAAATGATAAAACATCTTAGAAAACTTAAAACACATTTTTTTATTAATATCATAATAATGTTATTCTATTCAGATTAAATTTTGATTATCGGACTATAAATCATTTTAACTCGTTATCCATTCTAAAGTTAATTGGACCACTTGATGAGATTGGGTCAAATACATGCTCTCCCTTACCGGTATCATGTACAAAATTTGATATAGTTTGTGCATAATCTCTTGTTGATTCATCTTATTATTAGGATCATTAGTTAAAATTGTATAAGAATATTCGTTCAATGACATGAAGCTTCCTATTGATTTTGCCTTGAATGAAAAAAAAATTCAGGACATGATTAGATAATATTCATGTTTATTTTTGAAGTTAAACTCGTGTTTATTTTTTAAGGGCAATATGGTTAAAAGGTAAAATATGAGAAGTGTCAATAAGGTTTTTAGAGTGGCAATAGGGTTTCCATTGCTCAATAACCTAAGATATTGATGCGCCTGCCTCTGTGAGGGAGAAAAGAAGAATGGCTGTTAACTGGGAAGTGGTTCTGAGCGTGGTGCTGGGGAAGAGCATGCACCGGGAGGTTGGAAGCTTAGCAATGGAGTTCCTGTGGCACATCACATTAGCTTTACATCAAAGCCACTAAGTTTTGTTAGCACGGTTAGATAGTGAAATTGTATCCCAAGATTGACGGAAAAAAATAGTATCAAATTCGATTTTTGAAGTCATCGATCAAAGTTGATCATTTCCTCTTCCACCCAAATATCGAACTGGTAACTCTAAAAAATGGTGAATCTCATATGGAAAAAAGCCATTGGTAACCTCATCGAGGTACTCCATTTTGCCAACAATGGCGATTGTCGAAGTCATTTGAGATGATAAAACATGCAAGAAGTTGCTTCTTCTAGATCTCTTGAATTTGTTTCTTACTTCTCTGTGTAGATATGTTAGAATAGAGTACTGTGATTAGTACTACATGTTCTAACTCTTGATAAATGTTTCATGCTCTTTCTTCACTACTTCTCTCAGAAAATAGTTTTCATTATTTATCATCATCAAAAGCCATATTCTAAATACATAACGAGTTGTGTGCAAGGAATACAATAAAAGAGGAAGATGGACCAGAGAGACAACGAGGTGATGTCTCATCTTCGTCACCACCTTCTTGTAAGATTAAATTGTCCAAGAAAGCCCTGCGAGTGACTAATGCTAGCTACATCCATTGCATGACGGCAGGAATGTCTCAGACCTTTGACAGAGCAATGTCCATCACGTCGACAAAGAAATCTGCACCGGAAAAGATTTATCAGCAAAGGATGGCATGGAAAATGGAACAAACAGCTACTGTTACTGTTAATATAATCGTACCAGAATCTTCCTTTGTGAAGCAGAGAGGTGGAGTTATTCTAAAAACATTCCCGTAGAAGCCACCTTTCCCAACTAGTACACCCATATCTGTTTCGAGAAGTCCAATTGATAAGCAAATATGTTTATCGAATCAAACCATCGAGAAACAATAAAAAATGGTCATGGATTCAGTGAAAAAATGAGACACAAGATATTAGTGAAAAATATAGGCAACACAAATAACAAGTTGTTAAGGAATCAAATTGCAAGATTTTACAACCTTAGACTTTGAAATTAAGTAGATTGACCATCTTGTTTACATGTTATTTTACTTTGAAATAAAAGCTATTAAATTGCAAGTTTTTACAGCATTAGACTTTGAAAGTTGAAACTAAGTAGATTGACCATCTTGTTGACAAGTTCTTTTACTTTGAAATAACAAAAGATATTTTAGTTTTGAAAAGAATAACTAAAGATATTGTGGAATTATAAACACTGAAAAAGATTAAACAAAATACTGTGGCATATCGGGGATGAAATTACCTTTCATCAGGTCCATGACACGCAGGATTTCAGCTTTGGCTGGGGTTTTCTCTTGACGATCTGTGACTAACTCAACACCAAGCATCAGGCCTCTTCCTCTTACATCCCCAATAACTGGAGGAAAAAAAAACGATTCAAAATGACATTTATAAATCGGGATTAACCGTGTTCAAAAACTACAGGTTGCATGAAAGAAATCATTTAACAATAAGAAGTGAGATGTCCTATTACTATTGACTGACGCAAGAAAGAGACAAACTAAAGTTAATTTTGGAAACAGTCCATTATGTTTATCTTCTGACTATTCGAAAACAACAAGGCTCTTTCTAATCCTCTACAGTGTGAGCTAATGACCGAGAGTACAAATATGTGAAAAGATTTTATTTTCCATGGAATGGGAGTGTGAAACAGATGGAAGCCTAGAAAGACCAACACTCAACTACAGCTATGGATTAAGCCATCAAAATTTTAGCTATGAATACAAGCACATTTATTAAATATTTTTGCAGAAAGAAAATACAAGATAGATAGCTAAATCAGGATTCTAATTATCAAATAAATTAAATTGAAATTGCATTCTCCCAATGATTTATTCACAAAAATATTTCACTCCGTGTTTAGCATAGCATGGTATCTTCCTTAAGGCATCTCGAATCTAGACCACATTTTTTTCTTTTGAGATGGAAAAGGATGTCTACCATTGTTGTAAACATCTATCTTTTATATTGAAAGAATCTAGACCATCTTACTATGCAAATAAAGTTGAATGAACATAATATGAAATCTTTAATTGAGCAAACTTACTTTCATGCTTCTCCTGGAGAGCCTTGAGTCGTTCTTTCAAATATGAACCCACAACAAATGCATTTTGTTGAAGGTTTTCTTTCTCAATCACTTTAAGCACAGCATGTCCTGCAGCTGTACAAACAGGATTACCTCCAAACGTATTAAAGTAACTTCGACGAGTCAAGACCTGAGCGATCTCTGGAGTTGTAACCACGGCACCAAGAGGTATCCCATTTCCAATACCCTGTAAAGAATGTACTAATAATTACATGACACAAGCTATTGATAGTATATAAGAACTTATAAATTGCTAATCCAGCTTCCACATTATTTTTTGAGAATGCTTCCATTTTTTGTTTGCATAGGATATTTATGCATATACATATAGATTTTGTATTTAAGTTATTTGCTCCTTTAAACCAAGGTCAGATAGTCTGTGATGTGTGAATGAATCAAATTATCAACTCTTTAAGATGTTGATCTGAAGCAAGACATGAATTCTCAAGAACAAGACAATTATGATGGAGCTGAAAGTAGAACCATAACATGGAACAAGATTTTCTTCTTTTTTTTTGAAGAACATGCAGAAATGCCGCAAGTTAATTTACAAAGAAGGGAATTAGCATTAACCTTTGCCATCGTGACAATGTCTGGCACCACTCCATGGGCTTCAAAACCCCAAAAGTGGCTACCTGTCCTTGCAAATCCTGCCTGAACCTCATCAGCAATGCAAAGTCCACCAGCATTCTTTATTGTTTGATATACAGTAGACAAATAACCTGGTGCTAGTTCTAGTATACCCCCCACTCCCTGTTAGAAGGAGAAGTATAAGATTCAAGTTCCAGATACATAGATCCAACACAATATGAAAGGATACTAACAGTACCAACACTCCCTGTGCATGGATAAGAAGTTCAAATCAAAGGACGCTTACGAAGACAAAGTGAAAATATATGGTTTTATTTGAAAGGACATGTTATTGAATCAATAAAGGATCATGGTGGTCTTAAGCAACATACTTGTATGGCTTCTGAAATGAATCCAGCAACTCTTCCAGAGGTTCCAAAGTCAACAATTTCTTGAACATCTTTCGCATATTTTTGTCCATCGGAACCAAATACACCTCTATATTGGTCAGGATTCAGGGCATGATGAACTCCACTCTGGCAAAAGGAGATAAACATCAGAAGAGATCACTTTGAGTTAACAATAGTTACCCTATTGCACTCCTTAATAATAGTATCAGTTAAGTGAGTACTTTTAACAGATCCAATCTCCTAGGAGCAAATCGAAGAAGAAAAATAAAAAAGAACAATAAGATACAACATCTCCTTGCATGCTGAAGAGCAATCAACTTTTCATCTCTAGTTTTTGGCGAAAACATGATAAATTCATGGGCAGGTAAGACCTTATGCACATTGATCTTTTAAATCAGTTTCTTTAGAGCCCTCTGGACAAAAAGCAGGACATACTAACAATGAATTAGATGAAAGTTGTACAACTTGGTATTGCACCAACAAATTACTGCACAGAAACAATAAAAATCCTGATCCACATCAGTATCCTAAGCTATAACATACTTCAGCACTAGACTTTTGTAACATGTACCTGAATAACATTGAATTTCCAGTTGCATTGAGCAGTTGCACCCATTGTTCCGGCAGCGTTTCCATGGTATGCATTTCTCAGCGATATAATATCATGACTACCAGTATAAAGTCGAGCAATCATCATAGCCAGCTCATTTGCTTCAGTGCCAGAATTAGTGAAAAAGACAACCTAGAGAAAATATAAGATTATTACGAGATCAAAATGGTAGAACTTCTAAGAAAGAACATCACGAAGAAGAGCTATATACCTTGAGATCCCCAGGCATCCTCGAAGCTAACGCCTCAGCAAAGTCTGCAATAGCATGGTTCAGGTACAAAACAGTAGAATGTTGCAGACGTTTAGTCTGATTAATGATAGCGTCAATAACTTCAGGGTGGCAGTGACCGCAGGAAACAGTGGCAATGCCACCAAATGCATCAAGATAGCGCCGTCCATCCTCATCAAACAAGAACTGCATCTTCCCATCAACAATGTTCAACTGTCGAAGCAGAAATTGAGCATTACTTCGGCACAAACTCTCAATTTAGAATAAAAATGCATCTAAGGAAATGTATTCATTCCAAGTCTAACATGCAAATCATATACTTATGAAATACTGCTACAGAATTTGTCATAGCGCCCTAGAAAATTAGATCAGAAAAGTATATTCTTTTTTTCTTCATTAATGGAAAAGGATCCATAAAATAGAAACAGTATAACCAGAATTAAATTGAATAACCAAGTAGAAATGAATGGATAGCAAAAGAAGACATAAAACAGCCGAGATCCTGGAAACGAATGAAATTTTGGATCGAAATCTCTACCTCTGCTACTAAAAAAATCCAACTTTCCAGAGAATTAGGCAAAAAGATTAATTCTTTTTGCAAAATTTAACTTGCAAACAGGCAGAAAAGGGGACGGAGGAGGCTGGAAAACTCACAGGCTTCTGGTAGAAATAAAACATGGAGGGGCTGAGAAACTCCGACCGCTTCCGGAGGATCTCGGCCGCGCGAGGCCCGTCGTAGGGCGGGGGTGAATAGTCGCACGGAGGCATTCTGGGCAAAGCGAAACCTGCGCCGGCGCCCTCCTCCGCCGTTAGCGTGGCCGCGGCCGCCCGCGAGAATTCCCTCGCCCGGGATGAAGAAGAGAAGAGCCTCCGGAAGGGAAACCTCGACATGGGTCGTTCGATCCTTCTACCGGGGAGATGCAGAGGAGAATGGAAGGCCCTTTCTGGCCGGAGGTTTCCTTCTGGGCCTCCAAAGTTTTTGCTCTTCCTCTGGTCGTATCGGAGTAAATGGAGGAGGGAGTTTATATAGAGGACGATGGTACGAATTATTATTATTATTGTTTTAGGATGTGCAAACAGTATATAATAGTTTAAATTTTTATAAAAAATGTTAAAAAAAATTTGTGCAAGGGACTATGGTAAAATTGTGGGAAGTCAGCATTATACATTTTCATTTTTTTTTCCTTCTCTAACATATTTTATTAGTTATAATGGAGAATGTCATGATATGAAAAACTAGTTTGAATTTAATGCACCCACATGTGCTTTGTAAGTAGCATCTCTTAATTAGTAAAAAAGAATGTACTAATTAAATTCATCATTAATTTTATATTTAAAATAAGAAAATATTCTTCATAGCTATCAAATGTTTTGTAGATGCATTTTTTAAAAAAAAATATGATATTTAAATTACAGATGATTATTATATTTATTATTATTTTTGAGATCCGAGAGCTTGAAAACATGACACCTAATGATACTTATTAATATAATTATCATATGTGATATTTTTATTTGCAAGCTTATTATTAAAAATTATCGAAACAAAATTATGATTATAACTGGACGTAAGATGTAAAAGCTTGCTTTAGACGAAACCTGATTCACACGATCCTACATGAGGGCTACTTAATTGGGGACGAACAGGGGATAAAGAAAAAAAAAAGAGGTTAATAATTTAATCTAAATTTTTAATGGAGAAAAATGTAAGAGAATGTTTCTTTCATTTATTCTCATTTTTTTCTCAAAAAAATATTTTTCTTTCCATTTCGAATTAAAAGATGAAAAAGAAAAAAAAATTAAGATATATTTTTAATTTTCATTATGTATAGTTAAAAATATATTAGTATATATATATATATATATATATATATATATTCAATAAAAAATATAATTCTTTTTTCTTTCTTTTAATTGTGTCATCTAAACATATATAAAGGATGATTACATGACTCCATATATCTGAATATTTTTTAGTTGGATCATAATTGAGTTTAATAAAATCAATTTATATACATACATTATTTTTTTTGCATTAATTATTGCACTTACAAGTTTAATTAATCTTCCTTAAAATTAAGGATATTGTAAACAATTATTTTACTCCCCAAGCTTCACGTGAAAAGATCACTTACGTTTCTGTACGGAAGGGACAAGAATAACCGGTGTGGGTTAGCTCCACCACGTGAACCATGCTGATTAACTTTTTATGATGTAATTTTCATTCTTAATAGTTTTTATGATCCTCTAATTTTTCTTTTGAGCAATTAATCCTGCAATTTTTTTTGTGTATTTATATATTTATTTTTTATTTATTATAAAATATTTTTTTATTTTGTTGATCGAATACATTCACGTAAATATTTTACATTGCGATCATAATAAAATATATCATATCTGATATACATGACATTAAAATAAAAGTTAATTTTCTATTTGATGCCTACCTGATTAATAATTTCATATGATGTATTGTAAAGTCAACATGACATATTATAATGATAACATAAAATATCTATATGAACATACTAAGTTAGTAAAATTAAATAAATATTCATTGTTCCAGATAAAAAGATTAAACATGTATAATAAAATAAAATTAAATTAAAGGACTAATAACGAAGAAAAGGGTTTAGATAAAAAAGTATTTAGAGTAAAATTAAAGAATCAATAGTGAAAATTACCCCTTTTTTTTATGTAGATGCTTCAACTTTCAAGTTTTATGTATTGTCTTTATTACGCTCTATTGAACTCAAAATCGTTCGCCTTCGGCTTTGTTATTTTTTCGGTCGTAAAAAAGGGTTTATTGTTAGCTCACTACAGTTGATTTTTCTTAAATGAACAGTTGATGAATACCATTTTGAGAGATACTTCGATTGGTAAGGAGTCCGATCATCCATTTTACTAAAACCTTGATATTTTTGAAGTTAATCAAACTCAAGATAGGGCATTAAAACTAGTCTTTTTTTTCCAACTTGTCTCTATTGAATTTGAACTCGTAATTTATTAGTCCAACAAATTATTATTATACATTTACTACTTCCATGCACTCAAACAATATCTCTTAGCACTTTGTATCATGGTGTGTGTTTAGTTTGAAATAAACGCAGCTGTTTGTAACATGTCTGTCATTTAGGTCTCCGGAGATTTTGGTGATATACGTCCGAGCAACGTAAAAAATAATTGATTATAACTGTACATATCATACTCAAAGTTATAAAAACATAAACGTTAGAAATCTTCATGATATATAATCAAAGTTACAAAAAATTATTAACAATATAACCTTTCATATATAGTCATTATAGTTTCTTAATTACAATACCGATTCTCATTGTTATAAACACGGACGTAAAAAACGAATTATAACCTGTTCCATATAATTATTCACCAAAAAAACATAGATTGTAGTATCCAGTTTAGTTTTTACCATGGGACCGAAAAAATATTTCTTTACATAATTATTAATCACATTTTTAAAGTGAAATTTAATATTAGAATCCATATCTGATTCATGTGCATATTAATCTCAAGAGAAGAACATGTGGAGACGGGAGGAGAGAGCTCATTCATGACGTAATAAGACTAGACTGATACTGCAACTGGCGTGCATCCTTTCTGTAATGTTTGTCATTTTGCAGGTATTACAAAAGTGTTTAATGCAATTTTGGAATTAAAATTAAACTATCACGGCATGCGAAATTTGCATATTGAATCTCTTTTTTATTGTTTTTTTTAAAGAAACCTTGATGTTAAAAAGCTGACATATATCTAATAAAGAATTCAATTTGAATCTATCAGTCCGGATTAAATGTGATAGCTTTTTTTAAAGAAAAATTCAAGAGCATGTGATAGATTTCTCTAAAAAAATTCAAGAGCTATCAGGATCTATTGAGTATAAACTTTAAAGTCTTGGAAGAATGAGATAATATTTTTGAAATTTGATAATCTGACCTTGTCTTATAAAAGATGCATGTCCATATCAGTTTTCTTATCATGTTTTTAACTTTAATTTTACATGATCACATATATGAAAAAAAAAGAAGAAAGAAAGGACAACTGACGAGGAGGCTCTCTGGCACCAACTTTTGGACACAATGGAAAATAAAGTAAGAGATGCTGAGATGGTAGGTAGAATTGGCACCAAGAGGGAGGAGGAGTAAAGGGGCATGCGTCTAGTTTTAATTTGGATCCATGCTATCAGATATGTGATGAGGTGGATACCTTCGAGGTTCATGTATATCTTCTGATTGATCAGATTACTCTCACCTAGCAACCAATTCCAAGCTGGACTCTTATCTGTTAAGACTTAGTTGCAGCATTTATTTCACAAAAAAAAAGGTTTTTTGACTATTTATAATAGAAAGTTAAAATAATAGGAAAGGATAAATGTTAAAAGATAATTCTTAAGGAGTTGTTTGGTTGTGAAGTATCGAGCAATTAAATATCACATTATTCTCAAAGATATAATAAGTGATTATTGAATTAAGATCAAATTTTAACAAAACAATCTTTTTTTTACTCTCCCTGTCAGAATATCTATAAACATTCCATTCATTTCCATCTTCTCTTATACTATAATATGTTATATTATTTACTATAGTAATAAATATTTTTTATAATATTAAAAAACTTTTATTCACTTGAATAAAGAAAGGAAATGATATGTATTATATGCAAAATTCTCCTCTTACATTTAATTTATTTTTATTATTCAACTAAATGGTGTCTAAATATTTTATTTTTTAAAAAATATAATATTCTCCTAAATATTTAGTCTAAAAGCTTTGTTTCGTATCATCATCATATACTTTCTTTTACTTTTTTCATATATAAAAAATGATTTGATACATATTTAGAAAAAAAAGTTATTTATCATTCTAATTTTTATTAGTTCAATATTCACATTTTTACACTCTAAACAATTATGCATGATATATATATATAAGTTATCTTAATAGCATTTTTTTTTATGTTTTCATGGCAATCATAAAGTTTTACGAATGGACAGAGGTGACGACAGTCTACCTGACTCTCGAAAGGCAATCGTACAAAAGATTAGTGAATTATTAAAACTTCAGCTGCATCTTGAAAGAGATTTATAGGCGTGGTACTACGCGACACCCAAATCCATCCATAAAATAAATAAAATTTCGGAAGCTCCAAGAATGATGACGTTCGTCGTGATGTCATTCGTGTGGATTGTTTCCTACCAAAAGAAAAGGAATGCAATTAATTAGTCTTCAACCAAAAAGAAAAGGAACCTACATGAGACACATGTGAGCACACAGCACTTGAAGGTATTTTTAATTGTTAATCAAGTTATCAAAAGGAGATGGCGACCGCCAATTTGTAAAAAATAAAATTAATTCTCCTAACAACCCCTTTTAATCATATTTTTTTCACTTTTAAATTTAAATTATAAAATTATTATTTTAATCTTATTTCAATTTGTCCGGTTAAATTTTATCCAAAATTTTATTAATAATTATAAAATATCATTTTTATCCTTAATTATTTAATAGAATAAAAACTTTATAAAAATAGAAAACAAAGATACAAATATTATTTGATATTGTTATTTAAATAATCATAAAATATCTTATTATTTTTTTAAAAAAATTAAAAATCTTTATTTAAAATAAAGGAGTAAAAATATTATTTTATAATTTAAAATTATATAATAAAAAAGATATAGTTGAGAGAATGTTAAAAAAATAATTAAACAAATATTCACTTAACAATGCATTTAGTTCCCTTAGAATGGCAAACCCCCTCGCATGATAACAATCTAATTATTTAATCTACATGTACGAACGCTAAATATTTTCGTTCGGAGATTTAATTTGTTAGTGCATGTATATACGACATTCGTGACACGTCATGAACCATGACATGTTTAACACGAAACCATCATGACACCTCAGCTAAGCATTTTATTGCCTTAGCCATCAGTGTCTTGTGTTCTGCGTACAGAAGAACTTCTTTTCAGTCGCTAGTCGCTGGTGCACATTAAAAAATTATTAATATTCAAAACTCTTCTAATTTGAAAATAAATAATTAATTTGAATTAGTTTTAAATTCTAATTTTAATTAGTAATAGTATATAAAATAAGAAATCTCGCATGCAAAGGAGGATTATCAAGACTTGTTTTCGGAAAGAAAAAAAAATTCCTCCTTTGATCTTGATGTTAACAATATGAAAAAAAAGAGGAAAGGGGGGGTTTTTTTATGAAAGAATATGAATTTTTTTTTCAAAAGATAAAAAATTAAGAACAAAGCTATACATAAAAGATTTTTTTTTCATATTTGTGATAATAAAAATTATTGTGATAAGGTATTATCGTTTTTATTATTTTAAAATTTTAAAATATTTATTTGCTTTTTCTATGAAGTATTTATTTCGTTTGAATAAAATTCAAAAGATTTTATAGTTCCTTTTTAGCATAGCAAGTTTTTTATGTAATTGCTTAATTTTTTATCTAATATTTTTTTTGTGACATTATTTTAAAATTCTTTAATTCATACCAAAAGTTCATAACAATATTTGCCGGAGTGCTATTTAACTAGAATACATAAATTACACTTTATATGGCATCTATTTTATTTTCAAATTATTTTGAGTCAAATGACATTTTATCATAATTGTATATCGTAAAGGAGGTTCATTTGATCAACATGATTAAGTTTATCCACTACAAGAAAATTGCAATTTTCTGACCGAAATTTCTGAGGGAATTAATTCCCTCAGAAATACTTACTGATATTTATGAGGGAATAATCATCACTCAGAAACTCTGACGGGTAATAAAACCCGTCAGAATTTCTGAGGGTGGTAAAACCCCGTCAGAAAATTTCTGACGGGGCAAAGCACCCGTCAGAAATTTCTGACGGGGCTAGTTACCCCGTCAGAAGTTTCTGACGGGTGCCAAGCACCCGTCAGAACCCGTCATCCCGTGTCTTGTCACGGGATGAAGTTCACGGGGTGGGTCCCCCGTGAACTTTACCCCTTGACATGTCACGGGGCAGAAGTTTTCTGACGGGTTGTGCAACCCGTCAGAAATTTCTGACGGGTTTGTTGACACCCGTCACAAATTTCTGACGGGTTGCACAACCCGTCAGAAAT
>LTAE01008188.1:6134-21092 GCA_001647135.1 Pontederia paniculata | reverse complement strand
ACTTCACATCCTTTGGACGACCGCTGCACACATGATTTTTCTGTTATGTCTTCTATGTGCATAGGTCGTCCGTTCTTCAATTTCGGTCGACCTATCATGCTTTGAATATGAAAAATCCTATCTTTCAAACACAATACAACAAGCTCATTAGTCCAAACTAAGTTCCCTCATAAATTTGTGATCACCAAAACAATCTCGGGATCCTAGATTCAACAATCTCCCCCTTTTTGATGATTACAAATTTATGAGGAGTGAACTTAGGGTTAGTTATAAACATAAATCTCATACAAAAATTTAACTAACCAGAAATGCTCCCCCTTAATCATATATCTCATTTTTTCAGAAAATCCTCCCCCTCAACTCATGCATATTCTCAAGACATATAAATTAGACATTCTCTGCAATTTGTTTTTAACACTTTATATTTTGAAAGCATACTTCACAAAGCATAATTGCACAACAGGTTTGTCAAAGAGAGCAGTAATTTAATTTCTGAAATCAAAATGTCATACAAGGAGAGATATCATTCATTACAAACATTCAGACTCAAAGCTTGTAGACACATAAATCAATATACATTTAATCATTCAGATTCAAGATGTTTTGGTTGCAACAAAAAGTTTGCAATACAACTTTATCTATCTAAGTCTCTTGGTCCTTATCCTTCTTCTTTCTCTTAGAGGAAGAAGAACTTGTTGATGCCCCTGCTATGTCCTTAGGTATCCTAATTGTCTCATTTACTATCTTGCTCAGCCACCAGGTCTTGGAGCTCATCCTCTATCCCGTCTCTCATTGTTGCTGCTTCAGTAGTAGTCTAGCCACCATGCATCACAACGACTACTTGTTCAACTAGTACTTCAATGTTTGTATGGCCAACTTCTTCTTCTTGTGCAGGAATTCTCTCTTGATCAGCTGCTGCAATTTGAAGATCAATGTCTTGTTCAATAGCTTGCACTCTGTCAGCAATTGCTCCTGGTTCTATGTCAGCATGCTCATCTTCTTGCCTTTGATTCTCATCAACCAGAGCATGAGCTTCCCTGTTTTCCTCCTCTTGAACCTCTTCTGGAATGGGTTCAAGTCTCTCCTCTGCTGTGGGCTCAGATGCAGATTGTTCACTTCTCTGACTAATCTCTCCCTCTTTGTAATTATCAAAAGGAGGTTGTGCCTCAAGCTCATATCCAATAGCTCTCATGAAACCATCCATTACTTTCCAATGTTGACGGGCTTTATTATGATGAGCCTAAAGATCTTTACTGACTTCAGCATTCTCGAACTGCTCTTCTTCCACTTTCTTTATCAGCTCAATTACTTGACTCAGTTGACTGGACACTGTGCTAAGTTAGGTTGACATGATGTTCACTTTGGTCCATAAAGAGGTCCAATATTCTCTACTTAGATGCCATGCAGCTGAGAAGGAAGAGGTGCAAGTGGCACTACGAAGATCTTTATGTAGCTGAGTAGGTTGTGGGAGTGGAGTCTAAGCGAATCAATATACAAATCTCACGTGTGGGTCATTACAATATGAAGACAAGTCCTCCAATTTGGCAGTGCCCAATTAATTTGTCCAATTGCAATTTCAATCAATCAATGCATCAAACATTAACACTTTAACCTATTACGACTCTTCATGCAATACATGATCTAGGTTATCAATCATTGGACTCAATAACTTTAACTACTATGTGATAAAATGATTCTGGGTCAGGGTCAGTCAGCCCCTTCCCCAGGTCGGTCAATCGACTCCCTTGATGGGGACGTCCGACTTGAGGGTCGATCGAGCAATGCATCGACCGACCTTCTATTCTGATGTCACTCAACATCGATCGACATGAGGGTCGGTCAAACACAGTTTGACCGACCTCCGCTTCTGAGGTTGTTTGGGTATGACCGACTTAGATCGGTCGAACCCGATGTCACCTAGGCCCGATAGTCGGTCGAACCCTCCCCTGAGGTCGATCGATCGACTTGTGCGCCAGTTCAAAAATAAAGATGTGAATCCTAGGGTTTTCTCTAGGTTATTGCATATCGTCAATACAACATTCAATAGAGGTTCAGTACAATAACATGCTAACTCAATCATGCTTAAAATAGTGTCATTTTAATCAATGCTAACATATGAATCCTAATTCTCAAGAGAGCATAAAATGAACTTAAACAATGAGGGTTTCAACATATAAGTTGTTTAAATCAGAAAACGCGCATAATAGTATCCGAATTCGTATTTCTATAGCAGGAACTCATCTATGTATCTACATTGACACAAGGTCAATGTAGGGATCCATTTACATACCTTCAATGTCCTAAAATTCCCTCTCTTTCTCCTTTGTTCTTCTTCTCCTCCTTCCTCCAAGTTGCCTGAGAGATCTCAGCTTCAATCCACTTCCTTTTCCCCTTGATTTCATGCTGCAAATGGAGAATACTTGAGCTCAATTTTGGATTCAAGCTTGGGCTGAATTTACTAAGCTTTTTTGGAGAGAAATGAGGAAGGAAAGAGGATAAAATTTTGATTTTTAGGTTTATATAATGAGAGAGGGAAGAGACCGAGTGGGTTTGGGGTCAAATAGGGTGTTGACAAGTGGTTGTCCCTACTTACTCTTTTCTTTGTTTTTCTTTTTTATTTTATCTTTTCTTTTTCAATTTTCTTTTAATTAGGGCAGATATTATAGGTTAACTCCATTATGGTGCAAAAAACACCAATGTCACTATTCATTTTTTCCATGGATCATTTAGCCCTTGTATTTTTTCACTGTCTTAATTTTTTTTTTTTTTTTTGCAATCTCTCTTATCTAATCTATATAGAGAATTTAGCTTTCTTTTATTAGCGTAAGCATTTAGTTTAAAAGTTTGCATTTTTTTATTTTGGTTAATTTGTATGATGAAATATATTAAAGTGTAAGCATTTAAGGTGATTTATTTAGATAATATGTGCAATAATTAGATAAAATATACAGAAGAGAAAATATAGTAAACTTTAGAAAATGTTATTTAATATATTTGTTTTCTCTAATGGCGTAAACGCATGTTTGTTTATTCTTTCAACATTTTTTGGAAGTCGATATAAATTTAAAATTTCAATTACGTTCCCCCCACAAAAACCTACGAATAGTGACGTCAAAGTTTCAGTGATAGATACTAATGTTTTAACAATAAAAATAATTAGATTGTGCAATGGTTACAATTTCACCTTTTATGTTGACGCTTTTAATAATATTTTCACAGAAAACTTTGCCTAAAAAACTATTCTTTAGATAAATTTGATAGAAGTAGAGAAAGGTACTTTGTGATTATGTTGCACAATTACGAAATCATACACATCAAACATAATACATACTAAGCCCCGTTAATTTTAATTATGCAATAGTTTGTAATAGAAGTTTTACAACGTAATTCGTTAATGATATATATGTAAGCATGCCTAGCAAGGGTACTTTTGAAATAAATTGTCCTATCTTGAAAAGTAGCATCATGTTGCCTAAAAAAAAGCTATACATGTGCTTGGCAAGAACAACGTTTGGCATTTTAAAAGACAAATTGCTAATTTTGAAAAGTAACATTATTTGATTACCGTATGACATATATGACTGTTCGCGTTAAAGAAAAATTAAACGCTAATTTCAATAACGTTAAGGCACGTTAGAATATTTTTCGCTCATTGTCCTCATTTCCAACTTTCCACTTCTTCAAGCTCCAATCATTGATAATACCCCAATCAAACAATACCATTTAATGTTATTCTTTTTTTTATCGGATAAACGGAAAGAAAGAAAAAAGTACATTACGAAGATATTTTAAGAAATTGCTAATTTATTGTTTATTCATGTCTAATCTAATTAGAATAACTTTATCACAAATTAGATTACAGTAACAAATTAATTACTTATACATTACAACAAAGAATTTCTAAAATGCATATTATTAAAAATAAATAATTTTGCGTATTAACTTGTTAAATTCATTTACGTCTTTTCCATAGTCAATCGCTATATTTACCAAATACTCATTTTTATTTTATAATTAAACATTAAATTGTATCAGCTAATAGTTAATTGGCATATTGCTATTCACTGATCAATCATTATTTACTTATCTAATCATTATTTTTCCAAACATAATAAAAAAAATAGTTATGAATAAGAAATGAGTTTAGTGTACAACTAAAGATGTTTATGATCGGATTAGATCTGACTAAATTCGATCAATTTTGATCGGATCAAATTTATCAGAATGTGTCATTTTAGACTTTCAAATATGATCAAATCCGATTTGACCAAGATCGGATAGCCGGATCATCCAACTATTTTTCTTCAACATGATATTCAATCAAACAATGGTCAAATTCTAATCGAGTGAGATCGAATCAGGACCAACTAAAGAGCCAAATGGACCCACAAATCGATTTTTATAACTGGGTTCACTAAGTCTATGTAACCTTATTCGATCACTGTTTTTTTTATAATAATCCTTCAAGTAATTAATTCAATGTTTAAATTTTAGTTTAAATGATACCAATATTGATTTTTTGTTGTTAAAATAAAAATTATAATTTTAATGTGGCCAATTAATCAGCTAAAACGTTGCAATATATTTTCTCTCATCTCCTTCAACTTTAATATAAGAAAGAAAAAAAGTAGTTCTAAACAAGACATGAATTTATGTGTACAACTAAGAATGTTTATGATTGAGTCAGATCTGACCTAATTCGATCAACTTTGACCTCATTAGATTTGTCCATATATACCATTTTAGACGTTCAAATATCCAATCCAATTTGACCAAGGAATAAAAAAATATAAGAGTAAAAAAAAATAAAAAAGAATAAAAAAATAAAAAATATAAGAAAAGAATAAAAAATATAAAGAAAGAATAAAAAAATAAGTGTAAAGACAGCGACGTCTCCCTCTACAACTTCCACTTTAAGGTCTCATTTGGTATAGAGTTAAGAGTGAGAATAATACTCGAGAATAAGGTGAAGAAAAGAGTGAAAGAATAAATATTGTCATAGAGTTATCTAATGCATTGAATTATGGAAAAATGAGGTTCTTGGATCCTACTTGCAGTGAACTCAATGCTTGATCATCTATTTTTATTTTTTAACTATATAAAAAAGATAATTATTTATATAAATATATTAAATTAATATATATTATTTAGAGATGATAAGTACAAATATAAAGGGTCTGTTTGGCATAGCTGATAAAAAATATCTTATAAGTATTTAAGTGCTGAAATTTATTTTAAAATATAAGTATTTACATGTTTGGGTAAAAATATTGATAATAATAATAAGTAATTGTATATTTATTAAAATAAATATTGACTAAGATACCCTTGTAGTCATATGATAATAATATTAAAAGAATACGAATAAAAAAGTAATATAGTTGGTTAGAAAAATAAGCTAACGACTTTAAAAATAAATAGGGAAATCCTCTTATTTTTTTCACTTATAAATTGTTACTTTAAACTTAACGGTATAAACATTTTATTTATCAAACATAGAAAAATTTTAAAATCAACTTATACGTAGTTTTAAATTACTTATAAGCTTAGCAAAATAGATCCATAATTAAATATTATTTCAAAAAAAATATTTTGTCAGACCATTAAGTCTTTTCTAAACTTTGATTGCACAAAATTATATATAATAAAATTAGTTATGAGTCCAATGAAAATTCTACTTAACTAGGAACTCCCACTACAAGAAAATTATCAATTTCTGATAGAATTTGTGGCGATTTTTTTTAAAAAATCAGTCACAAACACACTTTCTATTGAAATTTCTAGGAGATTCCAGACGTTAGAAAAATGCTCGTTGTAAACAAAACTGTGATGAATATAATTTCCATCAGAAATTGTGAGGGGAAATACCTTCACAACTTATGACGGAAAGAAATTCGTCAAAATTTCTGACGATCAAGAAGCCCGTTAGAAATTTTGATAGGCCGTCAAAAATTTATAAAAAAATAAAAAAATAACAATAATTTACAAAAAATCATAATAATTAAAATATATCACATATTTCATCCCGAATTTTTTGTTTTACATATCATTATCTTCATCGATATCTTCATTAGTTTGCTTATTCATCATATGTTTTATCATTTCTCTTCTTTGCGCTCGCCGAACTTGTTCCAACTACATTTCAAACCATTGTTGCATCTGTTGTCAGATTCTTCTTGCATCTATTATTCCATTTGCTTAAGTCATTCATCAACAAGTCGTTGTAGCTCTTCACTTGAATAGCCTAACGTAGATTTACATGTTGATCCTAAGTCAGCATAAGTCACAGATGATCCTAGACACAATTTTTGTTCTTGTTCATGCCGACATGTTCTCTCCAAAGTTCTCTAGTTGACTTTGGCGTACCTCCCTCCTATGTAACTCGAGTGATATGCTCCGCTTATTTAACTTTAAATCCTTCCTGAAATATAATTATAAAAAAATAGCTAAAATAAAATATTGAATTAAATATTAAATTAAATATTATCTTACATATGTTGTTTTTGCAAATTCTGAATTCCAACCCTTATATTTTTTTGTGATGAGTTCTCAAAAAACTTCATCTTCTATTAGTTTTTCACCGTGCTCCAATTCCTGAATGAAATTTTATCAACAATTAATTCATAATAAAACATTTGAATATATCATATTAGAATATTTTAACATATATTTTTTGGGTGGTGGTACCTTTAGAAATACAATCATCCGCATATAGACAAGCATTATAATTAGATGCGCGATTAACTTTCATTTTTTCACATTTATTTTTGTAATCCTCATTGGACCATTTAGAAAGTAATTTGATTCTTACATTCTCGCCAATCCAATTAGGCCTAATTTGTGATGAACGTGCATCAAATAACAGAGAAGACAATCTTTTCGAACATCAAGTGTTGAATGTTTTCCACATAATTAACTTCGTTGTTTTCGACATTCCACCAAACATTAACCCTCAAAATTTGACGAATTAGAACATAAATATTATCATTCAATTAGATAAAATTATAGAAATTTTCTAAACCACATATGTCTTGTGGCAATAGGTATTTCTTTTCAAGAAAGCCAAGATTGATCATCTCTTTGCCGAATAACTTTAGTAAAAGCAGAAGTAGCAAGTCTCGAACCTCCACATTAAATAATTAAATTTACGTACAAATAAATTATATTAATGAGGCTTTAACTTATGTAGAATATCGATCGGGTTGCAAATATATTTTATATTATTGGTTCGATGTGCTAATATCTCGAACATAATCATTATCATTTGGTAGTTGTGTTGGTGCATCAGCAATATCGGGTGACAACACGCCGGATAATGAATCATCATCACTATGTGCTCATGGACGTCTTTCTAATATTCCAACGCCTCGATAAAATCATTTCTGATTGAAACAAAATTTATCCACTAGAGATGAACTGATCGAGGAGAGCCAAAAGAATCAAATGGCAATATACACTTTTCTTTCCATATAAAAATCATAATTCAAGGACTCCAAGTCCAAATTAAATGAAAGAGATGGACGGGATTCCAACAGGATCTTGGTATCAAAGGGGGATATGGCAAAATTGGTAGACGCTACGGACAGGGAACAATCTTTCTACTTCGACAAGGTCTTGTAGGTTCCCGGAATGACTACAGGTCTATGTCAGTCTCTTAGACGGGAATTCTATGACGCTTCCAAGCCCACAAAGGCGAACGAGACGTGAGGATGTGCAAGAAGAACCTAAGGTCTGAAGTCAAGATATTTAGCACAGACATACGAAGCTTTGATCGGTTGCGCCGTTGCTGAGATCGAAATGTTCTTGGTAGATCATTCTTTCGCCCATGAGGCCATTCCCGACTCGCGAAGTGAAGCTCGACCAGAGGAAGGATTTTTTTCTTCCATGATCAATATAATTATTAGGACGACCAGATGATCCACCGGATTTGTCTTTGTCCTTTCCTTTCTCCTTGCAAAATCGGGAAAACATCTACAGAAAAGAAATAATATGAAGATTAAATAATATATATACAAATATGTATTTATTAAATTCATGAAACATAACCTGAAAATATTGAGGAGAATGACATTATGTTGCATCTTCATTTAAACAGTCAGGAGACTGATATTCGTAATTGAAGGATATTATAACAATAAAGAAAAAAATATTTTAAACAACAATAATGATGATTATAATTTTTTATAACAAACAAAAATATTAATAATTAGAAACTAAGGAGAAGGTAAAGATATCAGATAGGAAATAATTTCATTAACTTCGTCAACTTCATGAAGATGCATCATTAACTATTATAAAAACAAAATAAATGGTCCTTTTATATAAATAGAAATTTGGCAAATATAAAAAGTACTACAAAATAATAATTATTTATCATTCTTAGAGTTATAACATTATTCATATTCATTTTTCTGAAGTTGATGAAGTTTCACATTCATCTTTTTCGGTGAGATCATTTTCTTCGTTTAAGTCATCATCATCTTCTTCATTGCGATCGACATCGTCAACATCTTCAAATAATTGATCATCATCATGAAAAAGTTTCAATTAAATTTGTGTTTGTGATAGGCTCGACGAAAGTAGTCGAGCCATTTTGAAATCTAACTTTCAAAGCACCTTCAATTTTCACCTCACTTCTTGCTCTAATTTTTATTACCACACACCATCGGACTTTGTCCTTCAACTTTTTTGGATAATTAACATAATAAACTTGTCTGACTGATGAAAGAATAACAAAAAGATCAAACATTTCATAATGTCTAGTATGACGAACTTCAATAATTTTATATTCTTTATGAATTCTTGTTTCGCTATTCTTCTTCGGATTGAACCACATGCATTCAAACAGAGTACTTTATTTTCTAACCCTCCAAGATATTCTAACTCAATGACATCCTTCAAAATATCATAGTAATCATTTTTGTTTTGGTCATGAGTCGAGCCTTCAAAGTACCATAGGTTCTTCTTCTCCAAAGTCAACACAATACCAATAATTTGGTTTGAAATATTTTTTATATAAATGAATTTTAACAATTTCGATTGATTGAAAATTTGTACTATAATATTTTAAACATGGACATCTAATTGGTCCTTCTCGCAAATACTGAGAAGATTAACACACAAAATTAATGAAATATTCTACTTCATTCACAAATTCTTGTGTAAGTCCTCTACGACCAAGATTAATTCTATTATACATCCATCGACGAATTTCATTAATTAATACAATAAAATATATAACTACTAAATTAATACAATAATGATCAAGCAATTTCATAACTAATATTAAAAGTAAATAAGTAAATTAAACAATAAATATATAAAATAATAAATAAGAAATTAAATCAGTTAACCAATTCTAATTATTAACATTAAATAAGTACATCAAACAATATATTCTAAAAATAAATAATAAAAAAATTAATAACGCAAATCAACAAATGAGATTAAAAATAACAAAATACACTAAACAATTATCATATAAAATAATAAATAAGAGATTAACATAAATAAAACATAAAATTAATTAACATAAATAAGACATTAAAGTAATCAACATTAAATTAACATAAATAATACATTTAATTAATTAACATGATTAAAATATTAAATTAATAAGCATTAGTAAGAGATTAATACATTAAATTAACATAAATAAGACATAAATTTAATTAGAATATAACAAATTGATTTTAAAAAAAAAAGGCCCCTGCGTGAGCTCGCGTAGGGGCCCATTGAGCCCCTGTCTCGGGTAGGGGTTCGGTAGACCCTGCGCAAGCTCACGCAAAGGTCTGGTAGACCCCTGCGCGAGCTCATGCAGATGTCCAGTGACTTTGAAAGCCCGCCAAAATTTGTGTGGGATTATAATTTCCATCACAAATTTTGGTCTCAATTTGTGAGAGATATTAGATCGACGACAATTTCTACAGAAAATTGGTAATTTTCTTGTAGTTTCCACATTCCTCTCATTATTAATGACAACAAAAACAACAACACAAACAACAACAATAAAAATAAAAATATAAGAATAATAATAATAATAATAATAATAATAATAATAATATTATTATTATTATTATTATTATTATTATTATTATTATTATTATTATTATTATTATTATTATTATTATTATTATTATTATTATTNTTTCCAATAATTAAAGACATAAACTAATCAAATAACTATGACTCTAACACAAGACTAAGTTGTCTAGGCTTGACTTATATCATGTGCAAGTTGTCATATCACGAACTTCTGTGTCATTAGTGTCATCACATATTCCTCATTACCTCCCTCGTAGGATCAAAAGTAGAGAAAATAATATTTCATGAACTATGAAACCCAATATACAAGGATAATACAATAGAAGAAAACATATATAAAAGACACGATAAAGATCAATTTAACAATCATTTTATTTCTCCTTTACTTTACTTATTTACTTTTTTAATACTTCCTTTCCAATTGTAACAATATCAGTAACAATTCAATTGCAAGAACCTTAATTGGATTGTTGTGAAGCATAATCCAATTAATCTATGTTCAATAGGTTCAAGCTCAATTCAATCTTTACTTAAGATCTATTATTCTTTGTTCAATTATAACAATCAATTGTGAACCTTTAACAATCATGAAGGTGCTAGCTAGGCTTGAAGAAACCGTTAATCAATAGTGACAATTGTTCCCGAAGGAACTCAATTTAACTAGGAGAAATCAATCATATTCCAAAAAGATTGATGGTTGTTTCTCAAGGAATCCATTTAACAATTGAACCACGACAAATCAGCCATACTCCTCAAATGAATTGATGGGTGTTTCTCAAGGAACCCAACTGAACCAGTAAGGACAATTGTCCTTAAAGGAACCCAATTCCCCACGGCAAGAGGTCAATTCAACGGGAACCAAATCATATCATTCATGGCTTAATTCAATCACATGAAAGATTCATTTTTAAATCCTATTATCTAGAAATCGAGATTTTATACTACATGCATCAATCAATACTTAAAATGCAATAAGATAAAACAAGAACAATTCAACCTGGCCTCGAAAACATGGCTCGTGTATTATCCGACACGGTTTGTTTTCTTCAAGACAGGATCCGCGTTATTCATCGTGCGGTCTGGATTCGAAGCAATCCGACCTGCGTTGAGTTCAATTTCACTTTACCTCCGGTGACACGGCCGGTGCTTAGGTACGACACGGTCTGAGTCATACATGATGTTGACGTTATCAGCGAACATGACCCATCATACGACGCGTCTGCCTCCGTAGCAGTGAACACGGCCCGCGTCATAGATCAACGCGGTCCGTGTCGCAGCGTCGTGGTGATTGCTTTGATGATGTTGAGGAACACAACCCGCGTCAAGGACGATGTGGTCTGTTTCCTGATGCTCTACTTGGCTTGCATCAAGGGCGACGTTGTCCGTTCCCTGACGTGTTGTTCTCCTGTGAAACATGACCAGCACAGGATCGATCCTTACCTACAAACGTGATCCTTTTCCTTGGGGAGGAGGTCCGCGTTCTTGTCGGTTATTGTCTCCGTCCGTCCTTGTAGGTTTTATCATGTTGTTGGTTAGCAATTAATTGTAATAATTTTATGGCAGAGAACTATAAATTATACCGTCCTATACATATGATAATCCCTAAGTTTGATCATCTCAGTTACATACATACCTTGGTTAGTTAATCCTTCTTCTTCAATTTGTGTTTCTTGCCCTCACGTGTATGACCTCCTCCTCTTTAGTCCACCAGGAAAGAGAGAGATAGAGAGAGAGAGATATGGTGGCTTGGGCTTGGGAGAAAACTATGGTTGCTTTGATGATGTTGAGGAACACAACCCGCGTCAAGGACGATGTGGTCTGTTTCCTGACGCTCTACTTGGCTCGCATCAAGGGCGACGTTATTCGTTCCTTGACGCAACGCTTTTCTCCTGTGAAACATGACCAGCACACGATCGATCCTTACCTACAAACGTGATCCTTTTCCTTGGGGACGAGGTTCGCGTTCTTGTCGATTATTGTCTTCGTCCGTCCTTGTAGGTTTTCTCCCGTTGTTGGTTAGCAATTAATTATAATAATTTTATGGCAGAGAACTATAATAATTATACCGTTCTATACATATGATAATCCCTAAGTTTGATCATCTCAGTTACATACATACCTTGGTTAGTTAATCCTTCTTTTTTAATTTGTGTTTCTTGCCCTCACGTGTATGACCTCCTCCTCTTTAGTCCACCTGGAAAGAGAGAGATAAAGAGAGAGAGAGAGAAAAAAGAGATATGGTTGCTTGGGCTTGGGAACTTTAATCCCCCTTATATAAGGGTTTACTAGACATAATCCTAGTCAAAATTAATTTAATATATCGTATCTCACTTATGATTAAGAGTTTTTTTTAAAATTAGTTTAGATAGAATTAGGAATATTAAATTATTAGAATTATAATTTGACTTTGACTCATACTTATCTTTTTTCTAATTCTAATCATACTCCATCTTATCTTATAATATCTTTTTTATTCTTTTATTATTGAATTTTATTTCATAAAGTTCTTGGGCGTTACAAAATTAGTTGTTGTGAGTTTCCTATCCCACATATCCTTCCAAAAATATCATCGAATGTGTGGAGTCATCTAGGTTTTTTGACATAAATAGTCTTGTGTTCTCTTACTCAAAGATTCTAGGAAATAAGGCAGCAAAGTGAAATTCAAATGCGTCAACTAAATAGGAAACTCATCTTACAAAGTAAGAAAGTCGACCAAGGGGAGAAAATCGGATTCGAGGCGTCCATTGATACAAATTTAAAACGGCTATTGTTGGAAGGAGCTTCAAATTATAGGAAAGCTGGCCCATCCACTTTTATAAGCAGAAAAAAAGGCAACACTCAAAGCACACATGGGCGAAATTTGTAATTCAAAATATACACGCCATAATGTGCAACAAATCCTCGTGAATTGAGCAGGCAAAAACAGACAATAAATAATGACTTCTGAAATTAAAATTATCGCAGCTCTTTGGGCTAGAGTTAATGATAGAAATCTCCGGACACTTATTTAAGGAACAAAATCACCAATCCACCATCTTACTGTTTCTTGCTATATAGTTTAATTTTGTAATTTTTGTACATCATTTCCATTATGAAACTTAGTGTTTAAACTTTTAGTAATTTAGTGGCTTCATTTGGATGTTTGATGAATGGATAGATTGAATATAGTTAAGAAGGATTGAAAAATTATGAATTGCGAAATATTATTTTGACATGTGTTTGGATAAAAATAAATTATAATAGATGATATAAGATAGTTAGCATTTTGTTTGGATAAAAAATTTGGATAGAAAATGATATTTTTATTAGAAAGATTCTTTTACCCTTTCAAATTTGAGGAATGATGTTTATGTATCGATAAATTATAAATTAGAGAATTAATATTTTACATACTATATATAAGAACTTTAGGATTTTTGCTTGCATGCATTTAGAAGAACGAGAAAAATAATTTAAAATAGTAAACGAAATGGAGGATAAGTTTGAAATATAGAGTTTAACTCATTCAATTTCACCAAATCGATAGAATGAAAATATGATGGTTTTAAGGATCGTCATAACCCTCCATAATTTTTATATCATCAAAAAAATAAAATAATTAAACTTGAATTATAATAATCTTTCTCAACTCATCCATCAGTAACCCTCCACATCCACCTTTTATCCGTCATCCAATGAAGGGGTAGGATAAGATGGTGGAACATGAAATGGGGAGTGGAATGAGGTGAATTAAGCTCATGTTTGAATAAAAAATTATAATGGTGGATGTGCTAAATTAAATTACCTCCTATTTAAATAAAAAAATTATAAATAATAAAAAAATTGAATAAAAGTAACATTTATCTTCTTATTTTATATCTATTAGTTATGACCCCTAATAAAATAATATTTTATATTTATTTGATTTTTCATGTGAGACTTTTTCTTATTTTTTTTATTTTTTTCTCAATCTATCTTTTCTTTTACCTCTTTATATGTTTTACTTTCTCTTATCTCTAATATTTTTTCCCTCCTAATGTATTTTATATTTCTCCTTCATAGTATTTTTATCTTTTTTTCTTAAAAGTAAAAGAGAGAAGTCATTGAAGATGAGAGATAAAATAAGAGAAGTGAAAAAAATAATATAGCAATTACATTAATACGAGCAATGACAATATCTTAAGGTACTAAAGTAGAAATAGTATAGACACTTGAGCCTTGAGAAATAGAAAGATATCGAGAAAAGTATAGGTAGTTGAGAAAAAAATTAAACATGATGATAAAATTTATGATGGCAATCAATAGATCTAAAAATTATGACAAAAAATTAGCACAATAAAATAAATATAAACGAATAGAAATCAAATACAAAATAATTACAAAATAAGATGTAAGAGACAAACTAACAAATGAATATCCAAATTTTGAAAGACAAATGTTCTCTCTACTACAAATCAAAATAATATAAAGATGAATGTCATCTTGAATGAATTAGAGAGGATTTATAAAGAGATATTTTAAAGGATAATTTTGTCTAAAAAAATCATCTAATCTTATTTCACCAAACTAGTGGAATAAAGAATTTGAAGTTTAGAGGTATAACTTACTCCACTAAGTCCCTTATGACTTTTATATTTTTTTTATCTAAACATGATTTAACTTACTCCACCTACTCATTACCACATCATTCCTCCTAGCACCATAATCCACACAAAGCCTTAGTTCCTAGAGATGGTGAAGCCAAGCATAATTGTTTCTATCTTACATTTATCCATAAAACATTTACTAATAGATTTTTCTTACATGTGTTTTTTTTTGTTTTTTGTCACTTCCCATACGTGTTTATTTTCTTATGTATGATTTTTTTTACGAGAACCTGATTATTCATACAACCATCTTACAGAGATAGGTATCATATATATATATATATATATA
>LTAE01008187.1:0-15082 GCA_001647135.1 Pontederia paniculata | reverse complement strand
GTTCGTGTTGATACATGTTTTAGTTTAACTTATGAAATGATACATATGCTATTTGATATGATATATGTTTATATGGGTTGTTCGAAATGACTAGATGATAATACATAGACTATGAGTTTTCTACTTACTGAGTTGTGGTTTGCTCATAATATGGTTTTCAACATTTTTCAGATCAGTAGACCAATGTCGTAGCTGTGCTTGGTGATCCTCTATAAGGATAGAAGCACTTTTGCACAAGGTAGAGATGAGACTTAGGTCTTTTCCTTTAGTCATTTTGTGAGGATGTATGTCTCCTCATGATGTATAGTTTTTGTATAAGGATGTTATATGTAGAAATTGTTGTATAATGTACAAGTGTGGACTAGTGTGGAATTACTCTGAGATCAATATATATAATGCTTGTGTCATGTTTACATTTTGGTAATATCCATGTGAAATATCAAATGAATTTTGACACGCTTCCGCCATATTATATTTGATCGACTGTAATATGTCGCGGCTTATGGATCAAACTAAGGTTTGAATCGGGATCGTGACAGTTCCAATTTTTTTTATTTTACTTCTCTATGTATTGGCCCCCTTAACTTTTTCGCCCTGGGTCCGTCCCTGCTTATATTCATTTGATTATCACATTGTATCTATATTGGTCCACTAACCAAGTTGAGCCCTTATTCCATATGGAACATATAATCCATAAGGAAACATTAAATTCATACAACACGAGTGGACGTCATACTACAAGCAATATACTCAGATTTTGAGATTTGTAAAGTCACATATATTTATTTCTTGATATCCAAAGAAATAGTTGTACCACCCGGCATATACAAGTGGCGTGACATAAATTTTCAATCACTGGTATCTCCATAAAAAAATTTGCATTTGAATAGCCTATAACCTTAAGTGTATCAACTTGCCATGTCGATGTTAAGTGTATTATGTCTTTTAGATATTTTATTATTCTTTTAATGACTTCCCAATATGTTTTTTCCATAATTACATTGATATATACTTACCAGGCTTATAGGATAAACTAAAACAAATCGGACATCCATATTTCTTGATATCTCAAAAATAATTGCGCTACCTAGAATATACATGTGACCTGATATAAGTTTTTGATCATCAATATTTTCACCAAAATCTACATGTGAATGATTTATAACCTCATGTTTATCCACTTGATATGTCAAGTTTAAGTGTATTATGTTTTTCAAATATCTCATTATTCTTTAAATGACTTCCCAGTATGTCTTTTTAAAATCAATTTGATATATACTTATCAGTATTATAGGATAAGTTAAAACAAATCACACATCTTATTTCTAGATATCCTAAGAAATAATTGTGCCATCTAGCAGTGACCTAACATAAATTTTTGATATATCTTCATTGAAATTTGTAATTGAATAACTTATAGCATCAAGTGTATCAAATTGGTATGTCAATTTTAAATGTATATGTTTTTCAAATATCTTATTATTTTTTAATATTTTCTCAATATTCTTTCCAGAATTACTTTGATATCCACTTACAAAGCTTATTGGATAAGCTAGAGCAAACCTTGTAAAAGTCATTGCATTCTTCAAACTTCTCACCACTTGTGCAAAGGAAATCTCTTAGGTTTTTTCATCTTTTATTGGGATATTAGGACACTGACTTTTACTAATTCTTCCCTAGTCATAAGTACTATAATTGTTGGAGTGCTATTCTATATTCCAATTCTCAACAATCTCCTTGAATCAATATTGTAAGGCCCCAAGATGATGATGAGAATGAAAGTTAGTCCCACATGGACAAAACACGGAGGTGGTCATGGGCTTATATGTAGCGTTCTTTCTTACCATTCAAGACGCGTTGGAAGAAATCCGTGAGGGACTAAGTGCCATGCGGAGCAAAGAGACTCCGTAGGGGCCACCTCTAGAACCCAAAGCGGACAATATCTGAGGGGTGAAGAGAAAGGGCCGTTGTGCTACTCTGATACTACCAAAGACGCGTTGGAAGAAAAACCGTGAGGGACTAAGTGCCATGCGGAGCAAGGGGACTCCGTAGGGGCTACCTCTTGAACCCAAAGCGGACAATATTTGAGGGGTAAGGAGAATGAGCCGTTGTGCAACTCTAATACTACCAAAGACCCGTTTTAAATTCGTGCGGGCCATATGGGTCCAAAGCGAATAATATCTTGAATGAAATTGGGGGTGTTACAGATTGTAAAGCCCCAAGATGATGATGAGAATGAAAGTTAGTCCCACATGGACAAAACACGGAGGTGGTCATGGGCTTATATGTAACATTCTTCCTTACCATTCAAGACGCGTTGGAAGAAAACCGTGAGGGACTAAGTGCCATGCGGAGCAAAGAGACTCCGTAGGGGCCACCTCTAGAACCCAAAGCGGACAATATCTGAGGGGTGAAGAGAAAGGGCCGTTGTGCTACTCTGATACTACCAAAGACGCATCGGAAGAAAAACCATGAGGGACTAAGTGCCATGCGGAGCAAGGGGACTCCGTAGGGGCCACCTCTAGAACCCAAAGTGGATAATATTTGAGGGGTAAGGAGAATGGGCCGTTGTGCAACTCTGATACTACCAAAGACGCGTTTTAAATTCGTGCGGGCCATATGGGTCCAAAGCGAATAATATCTTGAATGAAATTGGAGGTGTTACAGAAGGTATCAAAGCCAACCTCGCATGCTCACTTGAACCATGTGGGTCGACTCAACGAGGACGTTGAGCCCCAGGAGGGAAGATTGTAAGGCCCAAGATGATGATGAGAATGAAAGTTAGTCCCACATGGACAAAACACGGAGGTGGTCATGGGCTTATATGTATCATCCTCCCTTATCATTCAAGGCGCGTTTTTATTCGTGCGGGTCATGCGCCCAAAGCGAATAATTTCCTGAATGAGGTTGGGGGTGTTACAAATATCTTGAGTCATTTAATTGAATTCCAATCCAAGTACATAAGATGCTTTACTCATATTCTTAATTTCAAATTTTCGATTCAATTTCCTTTTTATCTAACATGTTGATATCATTTCTGACAAGCAAAATATGATGCAAACAAAACATGATCCACCTTTTCAAATATACACACATGGTCCATTTTTTTTACCATGAAACAAAATTGGATGTTCGTGATATGTTACATATATATATGAATATTGTTAGAAAAACTTAACTCTAAGAACTAAAAAAGATAAGAATTCTATTTAAGCAAAAAATATGGAGGTAGGTGGGCTGAAAAAAAAACTTGTGCACACAATGCATGCAACAAAAATGTGGGTGTAGAGAGATCTAATAAGTCAAAGTAGACATATGGCTATGATTTAAGAATAAGATGAATTAGATAAATCAAAGAGGTTGTTTTCTTCATGTGTACTGGACATTGAAGTCGAATATGATGAAGAAAACTTGGAGGATGATGTCAATAACATAGGTGATTTATTATCGAAAACGACAATGGAAGATAAGAAGTCGTTGGTGTGGTCGCTCTAATACTAATGTTAAAAAGTGGTTGGGTGAAGCTCCCAAGCAACGAGTTATTCTGCTTACAAATCAGCCCTCTATATAGCGCATGTTCAACTTAAGAAGTCCATCCCCAACCACATCTTATCCTCCATCATATCTAAGTGGTTATTTTGATGTTATCCATATAGATTTTGTACCATACCATTATCTTCTATTGATAAGCGAGTAGCTAGTTTCGATAAGATAACCATAGTTGTTCAACTATAACAACAATGCACGAGTGAAGATGAAGAAATTTTAACCATTTTACCCATCAATCAATTTTGATGATTGTATATATGCCCTCTTCTTCTTCCCTACTGAGCAGTCATTATTTGATAAAGACATCTATATTGAACATTTCTTTTTTCCTTTTATATGTCCTTTTCTTAATCTTCACTCAATCAGTTTTTGTAAAAAACATTGATGCTGAACATATCTTTCCTTCTTTATCGACGTGGGCATAATTATTAGTGGTCCACATGACTGTTCACACTGAAACACATACGAGGCACACATTGCTCTTCTTGACCTTCCACTTTGTGAACATATTTTTCAACTTTTAGGTATGATTTTCAAGCTATGCATGTATGAAAATTATGTCTCCATGAATTGATTTGATGAACAAGAACTCGTCAAAAAATATTCAAAAGAGAGACAACAAGATTGAGATGCATAAATGAGAAATGAAATCTCAAGAATAAATTCATTGATAAAGATATGATAACAAAAATTTTCTACCTAGACTTGACCACTTTGAAAATAAAATTCAATTGTTGAATCCATAAGAGAAGACAATGCCATTAAGAAATTGAAGGACATAAAATATGAAAAAGAGAAAATAAAAATGATGGCACTTAGACCTTTGTTATATATATTGTTTTGCTTGGTGTCATATCTCCTGTTTTGTGCAGCCTCCCTCGCTCATATAGATCTTTACTCGTGAGTTTCTTCTTTGAATATATTTCTCCTAGATTCTAGGCATTGCTTCTCTTCTAAAACTCACATACGTTTAGATTGATAGTTGCCCTTCTAAAACTCACAAACATTTGGATTGGTAGTTGCACACTTTTGTTGCATTCCTTGATTCTTGGGGATTTTCAGATTAAATTGGTGGTTACATGATGAGTGGCTAAAAACACCACTTTTTACCCCTCATTCATGTCACCTTTTATCGTGTTTTGCATGTCACTTGAAACTTTCTTGCCACCTTTTTTTCTAAATTTCAATATTTCTATATTTGACTAACTCATTTTTAAGAAATATTGCATTTTATTATAAAATTGAGATTATTGTGCGATTTTGGAGCTAATAATGCAAATAAGCAAGTTAGGATCCGGCCCCTTTGAATTCAAATTCATATTGACACATGATGAAGGGAATCCCCACAATTAAGAGGCAAATAAGGTTTCCTAATCAAGTTGGACCCAATTATGGAAATATATTGCGGACCAATAAGGGAAGAAGGCGGCTTGAAGGAATGCAATTACAATTCAAAGGAGCACAATTCAAATTTCAAATCCAAACATTTGAGCGGTCAATGAAGATTATAACAGGTCGGACAATTAAGGAAAAGAATCACCAACAGTTATTGGAGATTATAACAATATGGATAAATAAGGAAACAAACTACCGATTGTAACAAAAAATCACTGGAAGTTACTAGAGATCTCAATCCAACATTTATGATGAATTCCCCATTTGATCAAGACATGATGAATAAGCGACTTGAGGGATCTATTTAAAGAGAAGATCAACAGCATTCCGAAGGGAGTTTAGCCAGAGAATTTCTTGTGACAGCAAGGAAGAAGCCATCTCCAAACCTTTAGTTTTCTTTCTAGTTTTCAAAATAATGTTCCTACTGTCACTCATGGAACTCAGGGGCTAGTTTAGTTTATTTCTGGGGCTTTGTGAAGCCCCAGGCAGACTTTGTAGTTGTCAAGATTTCTCAGCAATGAATCTTTTCTAGACTTTTTTATTTAAATTACAACTTTGGTTCTTTACCACCATTTGCTTAATGCTTGTGAATGATTTAAGGCGACAATTTTGTTCGCATGATCATCCTCTCAAGTATAGGTTTCCATATGAGCCAAGCTTGAAAAAAATCGCTCGAAGTTGTGCATCTATCACAATCGGGAAATTGTCGCACGTCACAATCCCGCTTGTGACGACACTTGTGACGATGCTTATAATGAGGTTGTGATGAACCTAAAAATTGATTTAGTGTTTTGATTTAATAGAGAAAGAATTACTTGTGGAATGCTTGATCTTTCTCAAGTTAGTACATGAAAGTTGGCTGGTATCATCCTAAGTCTATTTCGGAAGACTTGCATATCTTTGATTTTATTAAAGTTGTTTTTCTTCATTCGGGTCCAGCCTTGAACATGATAATCACCCGAGTTGAGTAACCGAGGAATCTATCACAACTGTGGAGAAGCAACACTTTCTTCAATTTCCATTGATTTACTGATTCTCTTCATTCAGGTCAAACCCGAGGTTGTGTAATCGAGGAATCTATCACAACTGTCGAGAATTGAAAAATCCTTGAAGTGGTCATATACCTAAGTCTTCGATTGTTCTTCTTCAACTGGACCAAGCCTTGACCAGGATCGTCCAAGGTCGTGTAATCGAGGGATCTGTCACGACTGTTAAAGAACAACTCGCTTGTGCTGGACGAGTGTGATTATTCCCTATTTTACATGTCTTACACCAAGAAGGCCAATTTGTGTGCATTTTCTGGAAGGATTAGTAACTATCAATAGTCTCGGTAGCAACTCTTTAATTGGGATTACCCTTGACCGAGATTGCCCAAGGTCGTGTGACCGAGGAATTTGTCACGACAAGGAGTGTTTGCTAGTGACGATTGATTGTGACAATCCACACGTTGAGTTCGACATCAACCTAGTCATTGTCTGTACATCCTCAGCTAGATCAAGCCTTGGCGGGATAATCTAAGGTTTCGTGCAGAGGAATCTGACATAACACGAAGAAACATGATATCTTGTGATGACTAGTTGTGACGACTCAACATATTGATTTGAATGTATTATTTTTAAATTATTTCAAGGGATATTCCTGTGACGATAGTGGATCTTTTCTCGATAACTTCCTCGATCAATCTAAGATTTAAAAAGGTGAGTTCTTGGATTAAATTAGTGAGAAGTGGAATGCTGCATGATTTTGTTCTTTGAATTCCTTATAGATTTGATTCATACATTTTTTATGATTCACAATTACAAATGAGCTTGGGGTGGAATTTTGCCTTTGAAATTCTTCTATCATTGATATTTCTTCTGTTTACTTTCTCGCATTTTGAAAAACAAAAAATGAACCCCCCCATCAACAATATTTTCTCCCTGGTGTAGTGTAGTTGAGTTAGGAATTTTTCTAGAAACTTAGTTGACTAGTCCTGTGGATCGACCCCAAAGTGATACTTGTGGAAGCAGTAGTTGTGTAATTTGGTGTTTTATAAATTTTAAAACTTGCCTTTATAATGAACAATCAGATGTCATTAGAGCTATCACAACCTGTGTCACAAAAGGATCTTTTCTGTTACAACCTGACCTATTACACGATGCGCATCAAGTTTTTGGCGCCATTGCCTGGGACTAGTGTCCAACTAATTCTTGGAACTCTTCTCTCGATTAAACTAGAAGTTTCATAACCATTGTTTATATCATCATTTTTCTTTTTTTTTCTTTTTCTTTTTTTTTATTTTTCTTTAACTTACCTGTTGATTGTTGCATGCGCAAAACTCTTAGACCTAAAGAACTAGTTCCAATCGATCCTGAGATTGAAAGGACCTTTAGGCAAAGAAGGCGACAACAAAGAAACACTCGATCTAGGACACTATAGCCTAGACTCGACATAGATCCGATTACTGATAATCCGGATCCAATTGCAGACCAAATATCGCTAATGCTACGGATAATAGACCACTAAATGAATTCACTACTCCTGTTAACAGTGGCCTATCTCTCAGTATTGCAAATTCTAAAATTCTAAATCCTGATTTTGAACTGAATCCTGCCCTTGTCACGATTGTCCAAAGTAATCAATTTGCTGGCTTATCTAATGAAGATCCTACTGCTAATATAAAAACTTTTCTTGAGATCATGAATACTTTTAAAATTAATGGTGTTACTAATGATGCCGCAAGGCTACATTTGTTTCCATTTTCTTTGAGAGACAAGGCTGAAGCATGGTTGAGATCGAAATAAACTAATTCTATTGCTACTTGGGACCAACTAGTGAAATTCATGGACAATTTTTTCCCACCGAGCAAAACTATTCACTTGAGGAACCAAATCACAAGTTTCTACCAGAAGAACAACGAGTCATTCTATGAGGCGTAAGAGTGCTTCAAAGCTCTGTTGAGGAGTTGTTCTCATCACGCCTTTGTGAAGTGTATGCTAGCATAGACGTTCTATAATGGACTCCTATACCAAAATAGATTGTCTCTTGATGCAGTCGCTGGAGGTTCTTCCAGAAACAAGAGTGTCAATGACGCCTACAAGATCATTAATGATATGGCTCAGAACAATCATGGCGCTGCTCAAGACCGAAACAATGACAAAGAAGTTCAAGCGTGTTCCGGCCAGCACTCGAGGCTGGAACTAGATTACAAACACAGTGAAGGACGCCATACAGAAAGCACTTGAGAAAATCACCCTCAACGCTGATCAACACCAGGCGTCACAAGCTGCTTGTGTTGGCTCTGATGACATGAGATGTGACAATTATGGTGGTTCCGATCATCTTGCTACTGCCTGTCAAATATCTTCATTTCAACCATCACCTCCCTACTATGTCCAAGACCCTAAAGAAAAGCAACTGAATGCTATTATACCTTTTGGTCAGCAAACCAGTAGAGACCACAAAACAACCCTTATTCTCAAACCTATAACCCTGGTTGGCAAAATCACCCAAATTTTTCCTATCGAAACAACCATTATTAGCAACCATCAACTCAGCAGTCCAATTTCAGACCAGACAACAAATTCCAAAGCACCCAATTCAAATAATTACCTGCTCCAAACCCACTTTCCTTGCAAAATTCAAACGTCAACAACCAACTTGCACTACTCTCTCTTAAGTCTATCCTCGAATTGATGATGAAGAATTTGATGCAACAACAGGCCTCCCTAATGAGCTTTCAACAATAACAAAGCCAAACACTTCAACAACACATTGAGACCATGCAACAACTATTCTCCAAGATTGAGGGCTTGTCCATGCACAAAAAGATGCTGGAAACTCAGATTGCCCAACAAGCTGAGTCCTTAGCAAAAACACCTGGTGTCTTGCCAGGTCAACCTAAAGCAAACCGTAAAGAGCAGTGCAAGACTGTTATTCTTCAAGTGGCAAGGAGTTTGAGTCAAGAGGACTGATTCAACCGAGTCACATTCCATCCTCTTTAGCACCTGAAGTCAACCCTAATGAAGATGAGGAGGATATTGAAGAAATATCTACTGCCAAATTTCCATCAAGTCAGGATGATCGTCACCACTTGACGTCATAACCAATATCACAACCATCACCTCCATCCGCTGGTGATAACGCTTGTACGATGTTACACCTAAAGATCAATCAAAGGTGACCACCATAACTGATTACTAGCCAGTAGTACCATTTCCTGAGCCCTTGATGAAGGCTCAGAAGGATCAACAATTCACAAGGTTCCTTGAAGTTCTCAAAAAGCTTCATGTGAACATTTCTTTTGTAGAAGCGATCTAGCAGATGTTGACATATGCGAAATTCCTAAAAGATATCCTTTCGAAGAAGAGAAGGATTGATGTTCAAGAGATTGTGGCCCTAGCTGAAGGGGCAAGCGCCGCCATTCTGAATTGACTTCCACAAAAGTTGAAGGACCCCAAGAGTTTCTCCATTCCCTGCGAGATCGGATGCCTGAAGGTCAGCCGAGCATTATGTGATCTAGGAGCTAGCGTCAACGTCATTCCACTGTCTTTGTCTAAGAATCTCACCTCCTGCGAGATGAAGCCTACAAGCATGATTCTATAGTTGGCTGATTGATCAGTCAAATGTCCCGAGGGTATCCTTGAAGATGTGCCGATCCACGTCGGAAAATTCTATATTCCCGCCATCTTTGTTGTCCTGTACATCGACGAAGACAATATTACACCGCTTATCCTATATCGTCCATTCCTTGCTATAGCCGAGGCAGCAATCAATGTGAAGAATGGAAAACTATGCTTCAATTTGACGAAGACACAATCGAGTTTAATCTGAATAAGGTGTTGAAATGTCCTGATTTTGAATAAGACGTTGACTTCTCTGCTGAAGTTCTCCAAGAGGCCGTTGAAGGAAATTTTGGGTGTAATGCATCAGACCGACCCTCTGCTGAATTGCTTACTTAACCATGAAGAAAAATCCCAAGATCCAGACTTCAAAGCCTACAAGAAGATCTTGGATGACAAGGAGGAATATGAAGAATTTAAAGTTGAAAAGCTGTTACAAGTGTTGCACAACCACCGTTACCAGCAGCATTACCACCTGCATCACAACCTACCCGTGACGACCAAAAATCACCGAAGGTAGAATTGAAGGTACTTCCTTCTACATTGAGATATGAATTCCTAGGCCATGAGTCGACTTATCCTGTCATTACTAGTTTTGCTCTAGATCTTGATCAATCATGCTTAGAAGCTTTCTAAAAAATAAAGACTGACCATACAACCGCCTCGATTGTCCAAGCATCTGATTGGTCTCTCCCTTTTGAGATCATATGCAATGCAAGCGACTTTGCAGTTAGAGATGTTCTAGATCAGAAGGTTGACAAAGATCATCATGTGATTTATTATGCGAATCGGACCCTAGATCCGGCTCAGATGAACTACAACACCACCGAGAATGAATTGCTCGTTGTGATGTTCGCCATCGACAAGTTTCGGCAATATTTATTGGGCTCCAAAGTTATCATCTACACCGATCATCAAGCTGTCCGACACTTGTTGATGAAGAAAGAAGCAAAGCCATGACTTATCAGATGGATCCTACTTCTCCAGGAGTTGGACTTGGAGATTAGGGACAAAAGTAGTTTTGAAAATCTTGTTGTTGACCATTTGTCCCGGCTCTATTTTCAACCAGAAGCGCTGTCACAACCAGAGTCACAAAAAGCGTCGCAACTACTATCACAACCGCCATCACAAGCGTTGTCACAAGTAGTGTCACAAGCGCTATCATGACCCATTTGTTGACGTGAACTTATAGGATTTAATAAATTCAAACCTTTCTTGGTTCGCTGACATCGCCAATTTCTTAGCAGCTGGAGTACTGCCACCCGGGATGAGTCATAAACAAGAGAAATGCTTCTTTTCTAAACTCAGACATTACTATTGGGACGACCCTATGTTATTCAAGAAATGTGTGGATGACCTATTCCGAAGATGTATCCCTGAAGAAAACATCCACAAAGTAATTAAGCACTGCCACTCATCCCCTTATGGTGGACATGGTGGCGCGCAAGGACAACTACCAAACTTCTTCAACCAGACTTCTGTTGGCCTTCATTATTCAGAGATGTCTACAAGTATGCTGCTTCCTGCAATAGCTATCAAAGGAGTGGCAACATATCCAGAACACATGAGATGCCACTCAAGGGCATTCTCGAAGTGGAGCTGTTCGATGTGTGGGGGATCGACTACATGGGTCAATTCCCCAACTCAGGGCGATACAAATATATCCTTGTTGTCATTGACTATGTTTCAATTTGGGTCGCAACCCTTCCTACTGATTCTTGTGACTCTAAAATTGTGCAGAGGCTCTTCAACAAAGTGATCTTCCCCAGATTCGGAATTCCTAAAGCCGTCATCAACGATGGAGGAGAACACTTCTTGGAGAGGCAACTCGAGAACTTTTTTGCAAATATGATATCATGCATAGAGTTGCAACTCCTTATTACCCATAGACGATTGGGCAAGTCGAGTATCCAATCAAAAAATCAAGATCATCTTGGAGAAGGTGGTTACAAAATTACGTAAAGATTGGAGCAGCTGACTTGATGAAGCACTATGGGCATACCACACGGCCTACAAAATGCCATTAGGTACAACTCTTTATCGATTGATCTATGGGAAATCATGTCACTTTCCTATTGAATTGCAACATAAGACATATTGGGCCATCAAGGAGCTTAGTCTAGACTTGAAGACCGCGGGAGAAGCAAGGATGTTACAACTCTCCGAGCTAGAAGAATTGCGCTTTGATGCATATGAGAACTCATGAATTTACAAAGAGCACACCAAGGCTTGGCATGATAAGAAGATTCTGAAGAAGCAATTCAAAGAAGGAGATCAAGTGCTTCTATTCAACTTCCATTTCAAATTATTCCCGGGAAAGCTTAAGACCTGATGGTCGGGTCCATTCATGGTGACCAAGGTATTCAGCTATGGAACCCTAGAGCTTGCCATTCCTCATGGGAGAACATTCACAGTAAATGGGCATAGTGTTAAGCTGTACCATGGAGTAGAAGACAAAGAAAATACATTACTAGTGGAACGTCACCACCTGGCAGATCTGCTTGTGATAAAAATTGACTAGACCGAGACTTCAGCAAAGTCAAGCCAAGGACTATAACTAGGGCGCTAACTGAGAGGCAACCCATGGTTACATTTTACCTTTTTATTTTTCTATTTTAGGTCCTAGGATTGGAGGCATAATTTTGAGATGTCACATACAAAAGTTGACAAATTTATGATGCACAACAACTTATAAGCTTGCGGTGGTAAGTCATTTTAGTATTGATAAAATTTGCTACAGATTACAGGTAACGAATCAGTCAGAGATCGGTAGTAACGCACAACTAGTGATGAGTCCGATTGTGGATCGAGTCAGCTCAGAATCAACTAATACTTGCACCAAGAAGCAAGCTCGCGGTGGCATGCTCGTGGAGTCAAACAATTCCAGCCATTGCAACCCAACTAAAACCCAGATTTGCAAATTGTCTTGGGACTCGGCGACGTTCAAATTCAAACTGATTCCACACCCACCTGCACAAGCCATCACCACAACCGTCACGTCAGCACATAGATCAATGCAATCAAATGGCTCTTTTCACATTCTCATCACCGCCTTCCATCACAACCGCCATTATCACCACGTTCATCATAGCCATAATTATCACAACCGCCATCACCACCACCTTTCCAACTGCCTTCGCCTATATAAACACCCCATGCAAAACCCTAAACCCACCTTTCCTTGCTGCCTAATCCCTGAACTCCTCGCCCTTGCTCCTTGTTTCAATGTAAAAAGAGCCACAAAATTTTGTTCTTCTCTTAGTGTTCGCGACTTGTTCTTCCCTAAAAAGATGGTTTCCACAGGCAGCCAGAAGAAGAAACAAGGGACGTATTACAAGCGGAAGAAAATCATGAAGAAGGTCATCTCTCGTCCCAACACCGACAAACCTTGCACCATCGACTGGACGGAAGAAGAGATCGAGGAAGATACCATCACCCTCATCTTGCAAGCGGCAAAGACCATGAAGCCTCATGAGAAGGGCGAGTCATCACAACCCACACCACCCAGCACCAAGCTGCCATAGGTGACGACCACACCCGAAGAAGTTTTGCATGCGACAACACCACCAGAGGCAGAGAAGGAGATTCCATCGCCTCGGCTCCCTGCTCCCTCCTATGATCTTAACTCATCACCACCAGAGGAGGAGACGAAGGAAGCCTCCCCCAAAGGCTGGATTCCAGACGTTCCCGGAATCGCCACAACCATCGAGTCTGCCCTCTCTAACACTTCCACCTCCATCTCATGTCTTTTCACCTGTACCTTCATCACCATGACCACCACCATCACCATTAGCCCTTAAACTCTCACCACCAATCCCTTCAACCAAGCCATCACCTACTCGCGCTTCATCGGTAACACCTCCGCCCATACAACCATCAGAACCTTCACCACCCCTACAGAAGATCCCACAAACATCACCACCCTTAGAGCAGCCATCACCACCTTCACCACCCGTAGAACAAACACCGCCACCATCACCACCCTCATATGTCTACATTCTTGTTACCATCTCTTTTGAGGCGCATACTCTGAAGGACGAAAGGAAAGCCCCTCCTTCTCCCACTATGGTTTCGCCAAGTCAAGTCGTGCTCCCCACTGCAAAGCATGAGCAGCACTTTCGAAAGATCAAGAACTTGAAATTCCAGGCTACCCAGTTTCTTCACGACATGATGCTATTCGAGCTGGGTATCCTAGAAGATGTGGAGTACTGCACGAGCCGCATCGGCGCAACCAAATTTTTCTTTAGCAACTGGCCAAGTTATCCGCGTCTCGCCATCGAATTCCTGAGCGTGCTAAGGGTTGAGAAGCAACCCGACTGTGATGATTTCATCCACTTCCAACTCTACAATCGCAACTTCATGTTGACCCTTCGGGAATTCAATAGAGCACTTGGCCTCCCAACCATCAGCCTCCGAGAGGTCTCGGAATGGCTCATCAACAAGAAGAGTGTCGACTTCAAGAAGACGAAGTTGATCTCCATCCATAACTTAGTTTTTAGGTATATACAAAGGGTTCTATGTAACACTATCTTTGGCAGGACCAATTCTGAATCGAAGGTCCGAGTTGTTCATCCTGTGGGGAATGATAAAGGGAGTGCATATCAACCTCGGCGCCCTTCTCATGGACCACCTGATCAAGTTATCTTCGAGCATCATCGGCGCATCTGCATCACCAGCCTCATCACCCCCATCGCAAAAGGCCTCAGACTCAGCCTCGAGGGACTCCGACCGATAAAGGGAAGCGGCTATCTCGACATTCTGAACCTCGTCCACAAGAAGTTTCTTTACCAGAAGGACGATGGTTTCTACCTCCTCTTTGACCACACTAACAATGCTCCTCCTCCCTGCCCTGCAAAAATGAGAATCATGAAAGGGAAGAACTGGTTGATTCAGTTGGATGGGGAGAACGATGACGCCACTAGAGGAAGGAATCTACCGCTGCCGACCCTGTTACCATCAGCGTCACCGATGGTGTCACCACCGAACCCCACAAAAGAAGAAGCTTGCCAGTAGCACAACTTCTCAGCCATCGGCGCTGACATCTTCCATTGAAGAGATCCGAGAGCTCCTTTGCCTTGTACAAACCCTCATTGTGCAAAATGCGAAGATCCAAGCGTCACAAGCCAAGACCGAGCAAGAGGTGATCGAGCTGAGGAAGCTGATGGAAGCAACACCCGTGGCAAAAGAAGATGATGACTCAGACTCCGACTGAAGGAGATCGGCAATGCCTCTTGTGTAGGATCTAGAATGGCACCAAGAGGGGGGGGGGGTGAATTGGTATTTTAAAACCTTTTGTTCTTCTTAACTAAAACTAGACGTGTTATGTTCAGCAGAAGCAAACAAGTATGAATACGAAACACAATAGAGATAAGAGAAAGAAGAAGAACAAACACACAAACAAACACAGGGTTTGTTATCGAGGTTCGGCTGAACTCTTTGGCCTACGTCCCTGCTCCGATCTTCTCCCACGAGATCTTCGGAGTTCACTATCTCCTTCTTCAAAGGGCGAAGGCTCCCTTACAAATCTCCTTTCTTTG
>LTAE01008186.1:6199-21096 GCA_001647135.1 Pontederia paniculata | reverse complement strand
GTTCAGCCTTTTTCATCCGGTCGCTCCTCCTTCATCTTTGGTCGACCGGTCATCCTCTGATCCTCTCTTCTACATGTATACTCCTCCATTATCGGTCGCCCTCTTTACATCTTTGGTCGACCGTTTATGCTTCTGTTCCTCTTCACATGTATTCTCCTTCTACTGTTGGTTGACCACTTCTGCACACATGTAGTTCTTCTGATATAAATTACGCGTGCACTGATCGTCCATTTCTTCAACTCAGGTCGACCATTCATCTGAACTTGAATATATCCTGTTACATAAATCAGCTCAACAAGTTCATTAGTACAGGTTGAGTTCACTTATAAATTTGTGATCATTCAAAATACTCGCGGGATCCTAGATTCAACATTGTTCTCTCCCCTCTAAGAGTCTAGTTCGCTAGAGCTTTCTCTAAATTTTAAAATGAATAAGGCTCTATTATTTAAATCTAACTTAGTGTTCACTAATAAAAATAATAAATTTTGATTTAATTAAAATCGTGAGTGTTACAAAAAATATGGAATATATAATATAGAAAATTGAAAATGGATAATAAAGAGAGAAAATAAGAGAAACATTAAATGATAGAAAAAATGAGGAAACATATATGCTTCAAAAATAAAATAAAGTTTAAAATTTTATAATGCATATTAATCTAAATATTACCATCTATTTGAGTACGGAATTTTTATCATTAGGGGGGAGAGAGAGAGTAATTTCATCATTTCAAAAGTTTAATAGGAAATTTAAACGATCATCGGTAGAGAATGTTAAGTGGTAAAACATTAAATATAATAACTTAGGGTTATGCAAAAAATCACGATAGTTGAACGGTGTAAGAGTAAGCAACACTTAGAATGAGTTTGGTTAACTTTTCTTGAAATGTATATTCGAAAGTTACCTTGTTACATTTGAATTGGTTAACTTAGTAATATATTTAAAAATTATACATTTTCTTATAGAATGAGATTCCACCAACGATAAGAATCACATTCTTATTAAAAAGTATTTTAACTTATCATGCATCACAAATTTTAATCATATTCTTTTTTATAAAAGAATCTCTCCTTTAAAAAATGTTATTTTGCAGAAACTCTGTATTTTCTCACCCCTCTAGTATCATTTTTTCTTCATCTATAATCTCCCCTTCTTGTTTATCTAATATTAAATTTTCAGTCTCCTCTAATTTTATGGTCTAATCTCATTATTTCTCTCTCCTATAATATGTCATTTTTCCTCTCCTCTAATAACTCACTTTTCTCTTCTATAATATCTCATTCTCTCTCTTGTAATTTAATCTCATAACTTTATCTCTCCTTCAGCTTTTTTATTTTCTTTTTATATAATTTCTTACTTTCTCTCATATAATATCACTTTATTTCTCATATAATATAATCTCATTACTTTCTTTTTCCTCCATTTTTTTTATTTTCTCTCTTTTAATCACACTTTTTTCTCCTATAATATAAGATCACAACTTTATCTCTCCTTCAATTATCTCTCTTTTTTAATCTCCTTATTTTCTCATTCCTATAATATCATCATTGCTTTCCTCTAATATCATAATTTTCTATTTGCTTAATTCTTTTTTATTTTCTCCCTTTCCGAATATTTCACTTTCTCTCTTCTCAATTTTTTTTTCCTCTTATAATATTCGCTCCTCTTTTCTCTAATGTTATAGCTTTCTCTATCCTCATATTTTTCTTATTTTCTCTCTCCTATAATTTTCTACTTTCCCCTTTCTATAAAATCATCATTTTCTCTCATCCATTTGTTTATTCTCTCACCTCTATTCTCCCTCTCTTACTTTCTCCTCTAATCTACTACCTTTTTAATATATATCCTCACTTTCTCTCTCCTCCAATATACTCATTATCTCTTTTCTTAAACCTCATCCCTCTCTCCTCTCACTTTTTTCACTTTCTTTCAGATAATTCTCTAATCTTCTCCCATTTATTTTCATATAAAATATAAAATCGAGTTTATCAAAACTATAAATTAGAACCAAACTTAACAACATTAGATTTGTAATATTATGATTCCATAAAATCACATTAATCATATCAAAAAATACCATTAGTAGTATAATATTATTAAATATTACTTAGATAACATCAGTGTGTTAATCTCTTTTAGTCACAGCAGTCAAACACATCCTTAGTCCGAACTATATTTTTTAGTCTCATGAAAAACAGAAGATGAAGTTATAATTATAATATATCTATTATAATTTTTTCCTCTGTTTTTCATGAAAAATATAGTTCGGACCAAGGATGTGTTTGTCTGGTGCATAAAATATAGTTCGGACTAAGAAAAAATAATCTCATGAAAAACAGAGAAAAAAATTATAAAATTGAACCAAAAATATTAGAACAAATGGAGATATAATTTCAGTTTTAGGAATTCTTCCTGTCATGAATCTACACTAACAGAAAAAAAATGGTTTTCATTTGCAATATCGAGACAAAAACTTGTACTAGTTCCGTTACTATAGGCATCATATGCTGTTGAACATACTATCAGACGTCAAAGCCCTTCTAAAGTAACATAACATTCAATTCAAAATTGCTCTCTAGATGACGTTGCAACACTAATAGAAAATTCCTTAGTAAAAGGAAGATTTCATCTTTTAATATTGAATAACTAAATAATCAAATTTACGAGCCTGAGTTGTGTTTAAGGCAGGAGTAAGAAATAAAACCGCCTCACTAGGCTACAGCCGTCATATTTCAGTCCACTGTACAAGAGATTTTGTTAAGGATCTATTGTATGGTATGCTCTGATTTGGCTTTCAGCGACAACTCCCTGTTATGCAACTCCAGGTCTTGTTGTTTCTTTAGATAACTTTGTGCAGTGGTAGTCACTATCTTCGCTAAGAAGTTCATTAACACTAACCATATCACAGTATTCCATACCATTGTGAATGACAAATTCCACTTCTTAGCCTGAGAAGAAAACGGTGTAAAGGAATTGAAGTAAATGAACAACTATCAGAACTGAAACACATGAATTCACAAGTAATTTTTTTTTTTTTTGAGAATTCAAAAGTAAAACTTAATGTGGAAGCAACCTACCATTCCATCCGAAATATCTGGTACTGAAGTAGGACTTGGTACTAACAAATATTTCTTCTGGATCATGTGCAGTTTCGCAACCAAGTTTGGTAGCAACGAAGAGATGATGGGAATGTGACCAAGCACCCAAATTAATTCATTCTCCATCCATTCAAGGAGTTGGTTGTTGCACAAAGAGATAATAAAAATCGTCTGAAAGCATCAAAATAATGGTGGTTACATGATAGAAAGGATCTGTTAATTAGAGTGTCGCTTGTGAAAATTTATGCTAAACTTATTTGATTTTGGACTTGTGCCTTTATTGTTGGTAAAGAAATAACTACTTGAAACCTTAATGTTTTACACTATTATAACAAGGTGTATCAATATTTTCACTGTTTATTTGGAAAATAAGAGGAGGTTGTTCAAGCAAAGAAAGCAAGAAGATATTGTAACAAAGAGATATATCATTAACTTATCGAAAAAAAAGAGACATGCTTACATATACTAGACGAAACATGGAAAAGTACCTGTATGTGAGTTTTAATTATTGCCTTCCCAATCAAGGTTGCAAGAAAGAACTTCCAGAAGGGAATGCCGAGTTGTCCACACATAATACCAGCTAGATCAAAAAGTGGGTTTGGCACCTGATTTTTTATTCCCACGACAATGACAATTAAGACATCATAAGCATTTTAATATAATTAAAAAAATCATTTGAACAGGAAATATCAGGCTTAAGATTTTGATGTCATAATTACAGAAATAGAAGCAAAAAAGATTTAGTTATAACAATATGGTGGTGGAAATATTAGACTTTCTTGTTGTGGAACGGAATACAAAAAGAAGAAAACATACAGATGCAAGTATTAATATGGTGAAGAAATTAAGATGTTGAGCATGAGAAAGGATCCAACGCTTCATTTTCCTCAAAAATGCAGAAAGGAATCCATCATCTCCCAAAGAAGCATCATCTGAATCCTCCACAGCATCCACCTTATTTCCGGACAAGAATGCTGCAGGCACGAATGTGTTAATGCACAAACAAACAAGGAAAAAGTTCCAGAGATTTTTTTTTCTTGGATAAAGTTCCAGAGAATTGATTAAGTTATGTTATGCTTTTCATTGTTTATAGTATAAGAATAAGAACGGCCAAGTTATAGCAGCAATACCCAGTTGAAAATTGGCAATCCAACTCAAGAGTATGGTGAACTAAAGTGGAAAGAAATGCTCATTCATTATCCTTCATAAAGACAGTTAGAACCCACCGTAAAAAACGTTCAACCTCAACTTCAGCACTGATGAAAAAGTTTGATACAGAAAGTAGTTACTAAGAGCATATATAGATACTTCTAGGACATCGAGCATGCAAAACAATTTAAGTCATCAGATGTGGCAAAGTGAAGATACTATTGACAAAATAAAAATACTATGCCATATCTGATGATTCAGATGCACACATGCATCAAAAGAACATGTTGTGATTGTGTTTTATCTTACTTTATTATCTGTTTAAAAAAAAACGTTAAGCTAAAAATAATGGATTGGATCACATTTAAAGTAGACACTGGAAGCTAACAATAATGCCAAATACTTATGACCACCAAAATAGTAATACAATCCACATAAATGTAAGAGCCAATGTGGCTGAAAAGGATTACCTGTTCTTGAAATGAAATAAGGAGGAAGTTCCCCAAGTGCAGTACCTAAACCCCATAGCACAGCTTCTAGTTGAACCTGCGGTAGTATACTGCTAAGAGGAACCCTCACCAAAGAACCAGGTAGTGATGAAAATAATGGATTCCCGATCTCAGAACAGTCCTTTTCAAGCCATGACGGACCAGTTTTTAACTGTATGGTATCATATGGAGCATATTTTAGATCAACTCGACCACACTTCATGGCTTTAATTGTGAAGAAAGCAATATGCGGACCCAGATATAACACAAAAGTGTGCAAGCCAGATCCTGAAGGCAAGAACAACAGAACAAACTGTGTTAAAAATCCTTTTCAGAATAAACAAAATGATCAAGCTTCTCTGAAAGTACAATATAGTATGCATATGCCTCTTAAAAAAAAATTAGTATGCATTTTGATGAACGTAAACCTTAGACCAAATACATGATAAACAATTGCAATCCCTAGTCATCTTTTTTCTAGAGGTCCCTAGTAATCCATTTAGCCTTCAAAGAAATACATGGGCTACCAAAAGATGAAGCAAAAGCTGGTAGCATATAATCAATCAACCATTCACGAATCAAAAAGGAGAACTCCAAGTAAATTTATATAGCAGAAGTATAAATTAGAATTAGATTATCTAGATAACAACATGTAAACCGTTAGACATAGCCTGCTTAACTCGACAAAGCACGAACAATATACTGTATTGTCTGGCTAAATTACGACTTCATAATTATTTGAAGGACCCAGGAAACTGTTTAAAAATTTCAAAATCCTCTTGATATTTGACATTAAATACATAAAAATTTTAGAATAGATCAACTCTCGTTACAGCTTAAAGGATTTACTAAATCATAATTGGGCTAGAATTAGATTTGAATTAGGCTACATTCGAACTTTTTTGCCTTGTATTTTCAGTCATTTGGTTATAGGTGTCTCAAGTGAGTGGTCTTATAGGATTATGTAGATTACAACCTATAAAAATGGCAACCTTCTTTCAGTTATACAACACAATAAAGCATATTAATTAGTTTACCACATCTTCTAACAAGTAAAAAGCTTATCGTAAAGTTTATGTGAATGATCCTGAAGTGCTCAGATCATCGTGGTAGATGAATGCACCAAGCAGACAAGACCAAGGTCAAAATCATTGTTACATGACTCACCATATCCCACCATTTTCAGTACATAAACGTAGTTCCTTTTTGGTTCTGGACCTCAAAGATTCACAGAGGAAAAGGACATGAAAACACATCAGAAACTATCCACTAATCTACCATCATGATCAGAAGGAAGCGAAGAGTGCACTGGCAGAATACCCTCAATTTATATTTTCTGTAAAGGGAAACAGGGGGAGCGGATGATTTTATCCAACCCATCCCACCCCTTTCATAAGTGGGAAGACGCCAAATAATAACAAAAATAATTGCACCTAAATCAGCCTTATATTGAACCAGCAGTCTGAACTCTGAAGGTTTGACACAAAATGGGCAGGTAGACTGCTATTTGTATTATAGTAAAACAATAGTATCAGTGCAAGACTTTTCTTTTTCTTTCCCGTAGCACTTATATAAATTCATTATTCATGCAATACTGAAACAAAGTTATATTGCAAACATTGGATTTGTTGATTATCCTAAATAATGATTGCTCATACTGCCTAACCAGTAGCTAAATCAGTCTGTTCTTGAAACAAGTCAACACTAAAAGTACAGATGCAATAAATAATATTGATTATGTAATTTCTCTTTCCAGTCAAATACCTGAAAAAAAAATAAAGCACGTTCCCGTGAAACATCATTTAACATAGCTTTAATTTGGTGATAACAGCATAAACAATTTTCTGCATTGTGTTCGTGCTACAGATACTTACCAAGCCCAATGGAAGATGCTACACCAAGTGCCACCCACCACAACATAAATCTTGCATAGAGAAATAACTCATGAATAAGCTGAAAAACATGGGGGCAAAGAGTCAGCAGCAAGCAACGGATAGTAATTGTTCTAGCACATCAAAAGGTAAGAAAATTTAGGTACATGATGCAAATCGATACCAAGCTCATGGAGACCCTATTATAGTCTACTATCATGAAATATCATAATAAAACACTTAGGTTGTGTTTGGTTGGGGTATAAACTAAGGGATAAGGGTTTATTCCTTAGTTTATACCCAAACAGCCAAAGTTATACTCAGATTTTACAGAGGGCAGTTTTGCCATTAAAAAAATATTTATACCCAACTTGGGTATAAATGTGCCAAAAGTTATACTTGATAGAAGGCAGGTATTAGATTATACTCAAGTTGGGTATAAGTGTTAACAAATAAAGTATTCAATAAAAAACTTAACAAATCTAATATCTAATAAAAGACCAAATTGAACAAATCAAATATATAAATAAATATTTAATAAAAATAATTAACAAGTTAAATATTTAAATAAAAAGGTCCAAACTCTTTTATATACAAAAAATAATAAAAAACATATGAAATGTGTAATATTGTGTAAATATAATTAAAACAAAAAATAGTGCATTTGATTTAAAGTTTTAATTCTTAATATCCATTAGAAATAATATATATAAGTAACTAGGTTTATAGATTGTATTCTTGAGAAACTATAAAAAAATATATTTAATTTATAATTGTATGTTTATTAATGATATAATTAATTCATCATAAAATGAATAAAAAAGATTATTTTAATTTTTCAATATTTTATAAATAAAAATATAACATACTTATCTATTCTCATATTCAACCAAACATACATTAGAATAACTCACAAATCTTTCACTTAACCAAACACAAATGAGAATAAAAATTTAAGTATAACTATACCATGAGTATACAACAACAACAACAACAATAAAGCCTTTCGACTACATGGATCATACGACGCCATTGCGCTCTATCAGTAACCAAATTTTTAGGTATATTATTCGCTAATAGATCTCGTTCTATTAGCTCGCCAAGTGTTCGCTTTGGTCTCCCTCTCTCCCTCTTTTAATCGGACTCCAGATTGTTTGCTCTACCCTCCTTACTGGCGCATCTAATGGCCTTCTCTGAACATGACCAAACCACCTCAAACGATTCTCTATCATCTTCTCGCTAATATGGGTCATTCTGACTCTATACCATGAGTATACTTATACATATTTCCGGTATAACATATTTTGAACCAAACACAGCCTTAAGATACATCTATATTATTTTCCAACTTTAAGACATCAACCAACAATTTTGATGGTACAATGAATTTATTTGAAATTTTCAAAGTGAAAATAAAACTTACCATGTGTTCCAACGAATAGACAACAAGAATGCTTCACAATAAATTTTGATAGAACTATGAATGCAAGGTAACATGACAAAAGATAGTACCTTCTCGTGGGGACCATCAGCATTAACAAGAAGCAGGCTAGGAGCAACTATCAGCATACTCATGATAAACAGCTCCACCCTTCTTGTGAAAATGTAGACAACTGATTCTCTAATATATTGACATGTAGCAAAAATGAAAAGTTGTACAGTCTTGATGGGTTGAATAGCCAATGTCAAATTCTCTAGATCCCTTCTATTCTTCATCTCAAGTTCTGAAGATCAAAGCAAAAATAGAATAAAAGTTACTTTACAGATAATGTGCTGCACTACACTAAACCAAACGACTAAATATTTACTTTTTAAAGAAAGAATATTACATCAACAATATATAAGAATTAAAATGCTTTGACTATGGCATCTTCCACAATGTTTCCATATTCAAGTTACCTTATCTTCTTAAAGGGAGGTTTACTTTGTTTTCAGTTATATAAAAGTTAACAGAGATAGTTTATAACCCAATATTAGGTGCGTGAAAGGACAATGCGCAGACAAAATCATATTACTGAAAGAGTCACAGAGAACTGCACATCATGATTTATCTTTCTCTTCTATATGTCCTTAAAGGATGTCGACCGTATGCCCTCCTAACTCACATGCCAACTCTAACATTATCCAACAGTTCAATATTCTCTTATGTTTTTCATGATAATGATGTCCCTCATCAAATAACTTCACGCGGCAAACCACCACCCTGCCAACCAAGCATAAAACATAGTGATAAAGAGAGTATCAACGAGAGTGAATAGGTAGAGGAATAGAGAGAGCGAGTGAGGCTGGGAAAGACTGAGAACAGAAGAAAGGCAAATAAGATTTGAGGGAGAGAGGAGGGGGCAGTAGGGTTTTGGGCGAGCGATCAACCAAAGGAAGGGAGAATCCTCTTCGTGCAAACAAAATTTATCTCCTCAGGTAACCCACCATGGCAAAGGCCACCGATCTGAAGAGATCCAAAATGTTACAAAACGTTCCTTTTCTTTTTCTATGTTCAATACTTTAATATAAATATATATATATATATATATATATATATCATAACTTTGAAGGAAACTTGGATGACATATCTTGGAGTCGCACCATATTTTTTTGCAAAAAAGAAATCAAAGAATCAAATTGTCAATATTAATAGATTGTCAGTGGTCGGAACCAAAAAAACGAGAGAAATGAACAGATCAGAGAGAATAGAGTAGGGCTAAATGAATTCGGCATGGTAGCGGCAATGGATTTTTTGGATTATACTTGTTGCAAATCATGAGACAATGTGATGCTTGCAGTACCATGTCATCCTCTGATATGAGATTGAAAAGATGAGGCAGTTGCTTAGTAGGTTGGAGAGAAGCAATCTTGTTAGATCAGATAGGCCTGCTAACATTGACAACATAAGCAACAAATATAGCACCACCTACCGCTCCCAAAATAAAAATGAGTGTCTTTTGCTTACCTCCCTTGCACTATCAACTTTTTTTGAAGTAAGCCCTAAACTTTAATATTAACCGCTTACCTTCCCTGAAATTTTCAAAAAATTTTACTTCATCCCAAACCGCTAATAATGTTAACTTTTCTATTATATTTTTTTATTTATTAGATTATCTTTTCGCCCTCAAAAAAATAAATCAACAAAAAAATGAAAAAATAGGGCAAACCCAAACGCCTCTGTTCAACAAACAGGGGCTTCTGTCGAAACTCAACATTATTATTTTTTACCTATATTTTTATTTAAGGTTAAAAAGATAATTTAAAAAATATAACAAATAGAAGATAATAGAAAGTTAGCAGCATATTGGGATGAAGTGGACGATTTGAGAAGTTTAAGGGAGATAAGTAGAGAATATTATAGTCTAGGGATTACTTTGGTAAAAGGCAGTAATTAAATAGAGGTAATCGGAAAGGACCTTACAAAAATTTGCGATGCACTTTTATAGTCATTTCCCTATATCTTTATGAAGTATTTGGATGTACTCTACTTAATAATTGGAAAATTTTCAATTCTCCTAAAGTTTCTCTTAATACTCATATAATAAAAACATTTTAAAAGTTGATAAAATTATTATCATGTCATTGTGAGGGGTTAGGAAGGAGAATTTTTAGGAGAAAAATTAGGAGGATATACTTCTCCCTGACAATTTTTTTTTTGCAGATGCACGCCATACCAAACTTATGTCTCCTGACCTAATTATTCTGAGGTCATCGTCCAATCCTAAAAGGCTATGCTTCACACATATTATGTCGCGTGTTTGCAAATTGCCTCCATATTTTTCGCTTCCTTCTTCTCAACCGATTTCGACTCGATGAGCATTTCATCCACACATCACCATCTATTGCCATATCCAAAATCATCAAAATAGCGTTAAAAATATACAATCGTTCATTTTACTTCCTCATATTATCCACTCAATAATATCTCTTATAAGAATTTTTATGAACCCTAAGCATATTTCGATTCCGTGAGACACAACAAACGAAACAATAAAAAATTTAAAATATCCCAGAAAATGATAGTGAAATCATCATCTTCTGATTCATCGCACAACGAAACGAAAGAGGAGAACTTTATGATCAGACCCTGCAAAGCAAAACCTAAAAAAACAAAAAAAGTTTTAACTTTTCTACTGACCGTCGATCGGGGCGTCGAACTCGCCGGACGGTAGAATCTCCGTCGACGCCGTTTCGCGGGAAGCCATTTCCTCGACCTCCCCGACGGAGATCGATCGGCGACGACGCGGAAGCTCCTCCAAATTCGAAAGACGCGGTCGGACGAGGAAGGGCGATTGGCTTGGCTTGGAGCACAAAGAGAGGGAGGGAAAAGAAGCTTAAATAAAATTGGAATAATAAAATAAATGAACAAGGTGCACAAGAAACGATACGATCCTTTTCTTTTATTTTTGTTGGGCGTATGCTTCCCCTTTTTATGTGTGTTTTGCGTCTTTACGTTCTCTTTTTATTATTATACATAAATAAAGAATAAATTACACTGTAGAAATTTTAAACTAAAATAAAATTAGTCTCAAGAAAATAAAGATAAAAGATAGAGTAGATAAGTGCATTATTAAAATTATTATTTTTTAATTAGTTAATCTAATTATTATGTATTAATTAAAATATATAATTGATTGTGCGATCAATTTATATTTTTCTTGGGCACTTTTTAAGATCAGATAGAGTTTTGAGCATTCAAAATTGTACATTAAATATTATTTATTTTAACCGATAGAGTTTAAATTTTACTTTAGGTTGAGTATTTGATTTTTAATTAATTTCACCCATAAAAGATTAATCATATCAATCTTTTTTTGTATACTCGCAAAGTCCGAAGCACGTCTGAACTTTTTTATTAAAAACAAGGGAACAATTTCTTTTCTTACTTATTGCGTCATTTTAACCAATCAATATCTAATCTAATTTAGGTATTAAACTATTTTTTGTTTTTTTTTTGTATTTTCGTTATTCTACGCTGAAGATGTTTTTTTGCAAAAGATAAGTTCCTATGTCAATTTATCAACTTTATTTGGGATCTTTATTTTTACTTCTACGCTTTTCTTTGAAACTAAAAGAAGATTTTAAAATAATGTAACAAAATAAATAAACACTAATGTCTCCTTAATTCACGTCAACAAGTTTGGTGTGTGACATAAATTCATGACGTTACAATACCAAGTATTTGGTAAGGAGCACCTCAAAAGTGATATATGACTCGTACCCTACTTTTGTATAGCATTATTTTCAGTCATGTAATTAATTTACTGGTTCTATGCTATAAAAACAAATAAACTATATCGATGCATGATTGTTATCCAAAAATGCATACAAATATAAAAAAAATTGAAAATTAGATCAATGATCGTGATCATAATGATAATGATAAAATAGATTATTTAGTTCATAATATAAATTGACAACAGCAAAATATCTCATCTTTGTCACTTTCTAAAATGCAAATGAAAAAACAAAACATTAATATAATATATATATATATATATATATATTTATATATATATCAAAAAAGATAAACTCATTCCCACAAATTTCAGGTCTTAGAAAATGAATCAAATTAAGAAAAAATAATTTTAGAGTATGTTTGAACACAAAAAAGCTAAAAAATTATTCGTGAAATGAATTCAGAAAGTGTATTAAAGTACAAATGTAAAGGAAAAATATTTGTTTTGAATTTGAGAAATTCTTCTTTTTGTAGAGAGGTTATGTTTTAGATTTTTCACTTGAGAAGGAGGAGATTGAGAGAAACACAATTACATAATTACGTGCACGCGACAGGATGCCTTTTGCTGCAGCTTGTGGGGGTTACGTGGTGAAGAATTGTAAGACAATTCTTGTAGCCTTCAATTTTTGTCCATATTATTCTTCTCCTTGAAGTGTTGAAAGAAAAAAAAAACTTACTATTATTTTTCACATATCTCACTTAGATATCTTTAAATAAGTAATTACGACTTAACTTGAAGGAAATGCTTTTAATTCTTTTACTTTACTCCGTTGTCAACGTTTTTCTCCATCAAATTATCCTTTTATTATATTGTTTTAAATAATAAATTTATTAAAAGATAAGGCTAAAGAACAAAAAAAACTTTTGTATTATTTTCAAATGATGCTAGTAGGTATGTTGAGACTTGAGCACATCTTAGTCCTTCAATAAATAATCAATAGTTGATTTTGTAAGTCATTATTATTTATCAATTATATGATCCATCATGTATTATGCATTAAATGATTAAGATGTGCTCAATATTCTTATTAAGCATAAAGTGCTTAATAAGATTTTTCATATGTGATAGAAGAAGTAAATGCATGAGACATTCCCTTGTGATGTCATATTATTATATAAAATAAAAGTAACATCTATCATTTACATAATAATTAATATATAAAAAAATTAAATATGAAAAATCAAAATATTATATATTCAAAATAAATTTAGATGTTGTAGAGTTTGACTTAATTTATAATAAAAAAATTCTTATAACTTAATTATTAAAAGTTCTAGAACTCCAGTTTAAACTAAGATATGTATCTGTAGTTTATATGTTCACACTTAATTAACTCAAATAAATTCAACCAAATATTCTACCATAGAAAAAACATCGCTAATCATTAAAAAAATTATTTTTTGTAAATAGAAATTGTTGGTTCAAATGTTACACCCAATGTATTTTGATGACAACAAAATTAAATGATTAAAGTTATTAACATTTGGTTAAATGTTTATAGTTTACAGATTTAAAATCAAAAGTAAAAAGGGAATCCTAGCTCAAACTAGTCGATCGGTTCAAGAGAGCGGTCGACCAGTATGATACTATGAAGAATATTGAAGAAAGGTGATAAATCAGTCAATCGGTTCATAACATTATCGCACATTTGAAGGAGTAGTCGATCGATGGTCAAAACGGTCGACTGGTCTGTGCAGTGATGATCATTTTTGTCAAAATAGTCGACAGGTGGCAAAAATGGTCGGTCGGTGAAATGTTGTAAAAGTTTCCAACATCTATTTTTGTGCCAAACCAAGTGGAAAAAATGTGCAACATCCATATTGAAGACAAGAGGCTATAAAAGAGTGTTGGAGGTCAAAAACATAAGTTTTTTCAGGAATATAAACTTGCATCTTCCTAAGGAGCATCTTGAGCTAAAAAATATAATTTTACCTCTTTAGCGTAGAAAAGACTTGAGTTTTGAAGGATTCTTCTCTCTATTAAGAAGGAAGATTGATAATGAAACTCCGAGATTCTCAAGACGTGGGAAAGTCAGAGCGGGGACGTAGGCCAAATACTTGGGCCAAATCTAATAAATCTTCGGTCTTGAGTTTGCATCATTTTCTTATTTACCTTTTTTCACTTTGCACTCTCATTCATATCATATTTGCACTTGCTTTGAAAATAGTTTTAAAAGTTTTATTACACAAATTAGGGCTGAGCACAGACCAGGTCGACCCGAACCGGATCAACCCGAAAAATTGGGAAAATTTTCGGATCGATTTATAACCGGAGCGGATCCGGTTCTCCCATCTTGATAACCCGGCCGGTTCCGGGTCAGTACCGGGTCCAAGTCTTGAAACCCGACCCGTGATCCGACCCGAAACTTAAGTAGATAACTTAATCAGGGTGGAGACAGTGGACGACCAAAGTAGAAGACAGGCGTATGAGTGGTCGCCCAAGGTTGAAGAACGGACGAGCAGTAGACTACCAAGGCTGAGAATGGACGTCCAGAGGGCTCAGGATGAAGACAATGGATGACCAAAGCTGAAGGCAGGCGGATGAGTGGTCGCTCGAGGACCCGAGGTTAAAGAACGGATGACCAGTAGACTGCCAAGTCTGAGAGTGGACGTCCAAAGGGCTCAGGGTGGAGACAGTGGACGACCAAAGTAGAAGGCAGGCGGATGAGTGGTTGACCGCAGGTTGAAGAACGGACGACCAGTAAACTGCCAAGGCTAAGAGTGGACGTCCAGAGGGTTCAGGTTGAAGAAAGTGGACGACCAAAGCAGAAGGCAGGCGGAGGCGGATGAGTGGTCGACCGCAGGTTGAGTGCGGGCGACCGGTTGACATCATATCTACTTATGTTGTTCTCTGTATTTAAATTATCATAATAGAATATTCCCTGTTATATTTCCGATTGTATTCCCGGATTCCGAGTCAAACCCGATCCCGGTACCAGTTGAAATCGGTTCTGGTACCGGTTTTAATTTTTCAATTCCCGGTTACAACCGGGTCGGTATCGGGTCGAGGTCGACCCGGACCCGAACTCGGTTGTGCTCTGGCTTAACGCAAATCCCCCCCCCCCCCCCC
>LTAE01008185.1:4506-21099 GCA_001647135.1 Pontederia paniculata | reverse complement strand
AAAAACCATATAATCTTCCTTTGTTCTTAAATTTTTCAATGTGAAGGAAATTTGTTTTTTTACTTCATACACCTCTTTTGTCAATTAAATTTTGTCACTATGGATAATAGATCTTTGGCTTTGATATAAAATCATAAAAACAGAAGTCTTGGAATCAGTTCTTTTTGCATGATATTTTGTAAATCCTATTAATTACCTTTTTCTAGTTGAGCAAAGCTTTCTAATTAGAAAGATTAATTTATTTTAATTATTTATTATAACACCTTCAAAAGTCGTTCCAAGTACTTATTCGGATAACTTTTGGAGACGTTACTCATGCTTAACTAGACTTGACTTTGACTCTCTTGTGATCAACAACATAAACACTTACAGGGAAAATAAAATTTAACATAAATATTCTTTTCATGCGGAAGACTTTAATTAAAATAAAGACTAACTGTGAGATTCAACATAACTAAGCTCAATGTCATAGTATTCCAAACCTACTATTACATCAATATCAATTATTAAAACTAAATTGACTCAATCCATGACATATGCAACCATATGTCATCATGAACCTCCTCGCAATCCATACCATCATTATCAACACCTAAGCTTGGTTATCTGCAGGACCTAAATGCAAGGGAGAATACCTTCCGTGAGCTAACGTTCGATATGTAGGTCTCATATAGGGTGAAATAAATATAAAAGAAAGGAAATCATGTTGGAATATAGCTTTTCATATATAATGCCTTGAAAAAAAATTGCATAAGTAGGCATTTAATAGAACATAAATCATAAACAATAAGGTACAAAAATCAATTTAACAAATTATCTTTTGAGTCTTTCTTTTTCTTAAAATTCATTGATTCTATACTCTTTTTTCTTTACTTTCATTTTTGCATCTTTCATTTCTTTCTTTCTTACATTCATTATTCTTCCCTTTCTTTCATTATTTTTTCTTTTCTTATTTTTTTGAAACTTATCTTTTAACTTCTTTCATCTTTAATATTTTTATGTGAAGAGCTCTTCATCTTTTTTTAAAAAAAACCATGACACTTTCATGTATCTTCATAGATGAATGTACACACCACAACGATTCTTTTTTGGGGGACAAGTATTTTCTTTTAGTGGAATCCTTAGATTCGTTGCACATGATGAAGAGTCTTGTACAATAGGAACAATGACTAAATATTTTACCTTAACCATCGTGGAGTTTCATTATGTTGTCTTTATCTATATCTTTCATTGTTTTTCTCCCTTTAACCAACAATGCATATGAATACTCACAAGTTTCATTTTTAATCTTTCTTATCATTTCGTAGACTTTTACTTAGCTTTAAACTTCCGTTAATAATTCATAACATAGTATATAAAATCATATATCATTATCCTTTCGAAAAACGGGCCGTCTCAAGGAATGACACATGACATTTTTGTCAACCATTTTTGCTACATTATTTTCTCATGTACATTGTCGCTTGTTGATCACTTCTTTTCCTATATACAACAACAACAAAGCCTTATCCCACTAGGTGGGGTCGGCTACATGGATCATACGACGCCATTGCGCTCTATCAGTAACCAAATTTTTTGGTATATTATTCGTATATGCATGGTCCATTTCCTATTCTGATGAGTTCTGATTTGCGTACATGATATCTCCTCCAATGTTGACGTGGTCTGGGCTTGTTGACGCAACTTGCATGCATTATTCTTCTCGGTCCAGACACGGTCCTTGTCGAATTCAGAAGTGGCCCATATTGGCTATTAAATTATATTCTTTTTATTTGGTTGTCGAACTCGATTAAGGTTCGCCATCGATGATTTACGTGGCCGATTCGGGAGAACACGATTCACTTATGGTTTCATTATTTTCACCGTTAGGACATGTTTCGGGTTTAGGGAGGACGCCAGTGTCGACGTTTGGTTTTCTTTAGCCCCGCATGGATGCGGGGCATCCTCTTCGCTAGGACATGGTCCATATCCAGAGGAACACAGTCCACGTGTAATATCGTTGACTTAATTCATATAAGATGATATGTGTTAATATCACATTATATGATTAAGATGTATTATGATAATTATGTTGAAATAGAATATTCAACCTTAATAGTCAGAGCAATGAAAATGCCAAAATTTTGCTTAAGACATGAAAATATGATTTTAAAAATATAAGAATTAAGAAAAATAAAGTTCCGGTAATTGTTCCCATAGTTAAAGTATACTAAATATGATTTTTGAAAATTTTTAGAAGAAGTTTTACTTGGTTGAAATGAAGGTGCAAAAATAAAAAAGTTGTAAAACGATAGATTTTATTTTTCGGTCCAAAATTTAAATTTTGATTCCTTTAAAATTTATTTTTATAAATGTAGTTTGTTATTTACATGTAATGTTTTAAGTACTATTTACTTAAATGACATTACATGTGAATAATATTAACTTGATGGTCAAATCTCTCAACCTTTTGTCTTTTAAGTCGGTATCTTACATGGATAAGAACTAACTCTCACCTCCTTTACTATTTATTCACTCATCTATTATCCTCATACCTGAAACCTAGAAGAAAATCAAGGATTACACTCTTGGGTTCTACTTCAACCTATATAAAAAAAAATTAGAGTTTTCACCATAAGGTAAGTAGTTAACTCATCTTTTATGAATTTTCTCTTCAAATTTCGGTTAACCAAGAGTTTCTCTGGTCATTGGTTACTCTCATGTTCTACCAATTTTCACTAATTATGGACAATATCAAGATCAAGATTTCTATGAGTACAACACACCCCTTGCTCAAATAAAATCATTGTTGAAACTTCATAAGGATTATTTGATACATTTAGTTCCTCCAAAAATTATAAAACTTCTTCTGTTATATCTCATTTAAGTCTACTTTTCATAGACTTTGGAATTGAATTAGTCAGAATTTTATATTAGAAGTTATGAGTAAATTATTAAGGCTCACTCTTGTTGTTTCTGAATTGTAAATTTTACAATAAATAATATTCACAGAACGAGTTCAGGATATTTTTATGTCACATACTAATGGAAGTCTACTTTAAGATCTGATTGGAATTACAATCATAGGCTATGTAGAGTGGAAGTTATAATTTTTACAAAGTATATCACAATCTATCAAGAATTTGAAATGGAATAGAACATAGATAAATCTCTAAATTTTATTAGATCTCCATAAAAAAAAAGCAATACTTTGATATTTATATGAGTTCAATCTCTAGAAGTATAATTTTATTTAAAATTGTAATGGATTAATTATCATATGTATTTCGTGAAATATGAATTAAAGTTTTAACACCACTCGGTTTGTTAGAATACAAAAAATGGAACATAACAACACCATTTTTTAAAATTTTGCATTATCATTACAGAATAAATTAAAGTATGATATTTATATGAATTGAACATCCAAGAGTCTACTTATTAATAAAATTTTAATTACCTGATATGTGGGGTTTCCTAATTATTATGAATTTGATAACTAGCGTTATTCAATTTGCTATGTGCAAAACTGAAACCAAAGTGATATTGAAAATTCCATGGAATGAAATTATTAGTGATGCAAGTATATTTATATAAGCATTGCAAGTGTTTTTCGACAGATTGTATATGGATTCATCAAATGAATGATATGCTAATAATTCAATCATAAGTGATATGTTCTATGATAATATGAATAAACAAAAGGATCATGCATTTGACTTTCTTCTACCTGGATGATATGTTTCCTACAAGGATGGTATGAAATTCCTCGAAACAGATGATATCCTAAGGGATAATATATTTTCTCGGCATGAAATATATGATATCCTAAGGGGTGATATTATATCTCTGACCAATTGGTGATATAATATGTTGCATACATAATTGCACAAGTGCATAACATGAAACAAGCACATGATATGACATATTGCATATATGATTGCACAAGTGCATAACATGTTACTTGATATGATACAAGCATATGATATGATGGTGATGTGACATGTTGTATACATAAATACATAAGTGCATTACATGTTATATGATATGCTATGGAGATGTGAGATGTTGGTGTTATACATATTTCAGATTATCCAATGATATAATACATATGATATTTGAGATGATATATGCTTGTATTGGTTGTTCGAAATGAGTAGATGGTGATACAAAGATTATGAGTTTACTATTTACTAAGCTGTGATTTGCTCATAATGTGATTTCCAATATTTTTCAGATTAATAGACTAGTGTTGTGACCGTGCTTGGTGATCCTTTGTAGGGATTGAAGCACTTTTGGACGAGGTAAAAACGAGATGTAGGTATTTTTCTTTGGTCATTTTGTGAAGATATATGTCTCATCATGATATATAGCTTTTGTATAATGATGTTATGTGTTAAAAGAAAATATTGTATACTGTATGAGTTTGAAGTAGTATGGATTTGCTATGATATATCAATATATATATATATAGCTTGTGTTATGATTATATTTTTCATAATATCATTGTAAAATATCAAATGAATTATGACACGTTTCTGCCATATTTTATTTAATCGATCATAATAGGTCATGACTTACGGGTCAAACTAAAGTTTGAACTGAGGTCGTGACATCACGTGTTGGTGTTCGGATTTTCGTCTCGCCGCCATGACACAGTCCATGTCCGCGATGAACACGTGTCTCATTATGTCGGGGGTTCTTAAAGGGCGGTGCAATACAATTGGTGTCTGATGGATGCCACCCGAGTTCGTCCATCTGTCATCTTCAATTTATTTATTATTTGTGTGCATAAAAATCTTTAAAACTTTATACTTGAAACTTGATGATTTAAGGGGTGTTCTTGCTTCATGGATCTATATTTTCAATTCATGAAATCTTCATATAGCATAGGAGACAACATTGTTCATGTAATATCATGGATAATCTTATTAAAAATTGTAAGGAGAATAATTTAAATCCATTTATTAACCCTAAGAGTCTCATTATATATCTTGTTGACAATCCTATAAGTCTTTCTCCCGTTCTTCGTGATTTCTTAGACTTTCCCCTGTTCTTTCTCACGATCCTCTACTACTTCTCCTACATTCATATGTAGCATGAATCAAGAAAAGGAGAGAGAACATAGACAAAATAAATTTGTCTTACCTTAGACTTTGAGGGAAGGACAAGAGAGAAGGGAGAGGTAGAGGTGTTCACGGGTCGAGTTTGACACGACTCGATCTCAAACTCGACCCAATCCGATTAATTTTGATCGAATTGGGTTGGGTCGGGTTGACAACAAATATGCCATCGAATTCTATCCAACCTGATCTTCATTGGGTCAGGTTGGATCGGTTCGAATCATCGATTTATCCGATTAAATTTTTATATTTTTAGTTTTTTTTATAATATTTAATATTAATTATATATTTAAAATATAAATAAATATAAATTTTCAAAGGATTGTAATACTTTTCAATGATATAAAGTACAAATTTTAATATATTTTAATTTTAAAGTAATATAAAATACTTATCAATAACAAATTGGTTCAAATTTAATTAAAAAATATATAAAAGTTCGGATCATTGGATTGGGTCGAAACGATCAGATTTGAAAAATTAAAATTCGTATCCGACCCGTTGATGATCGGGTTATGATGAGATCGGTTCGGGTTTGATCCAATCAACAATGCGATATGATCCAACTGAGATTGGATCGGTTCGGATCGTCGAGTTCATCGGGTTGATCCGACTCGATTAATATTCCTAGAGAGAGGGAGAGGGTAGAGGCTCTAACAGCTCTAGGAAGAAATAATAAAGGTTTATGATTGTATTTATAGGAGTATGTTTATGATTTTTAGTTAGAATCAAATTTTAAATCTGCTTTAAATTGTAATTTGTTTTTAAATTATCTCAGGAGAGAAAATGTTTTATTCTCAATTTTTTTAATTGTTTGGGATGTTACACTTATCATTATACTGCATAATGTGTTTGTATTAAACTCTACGTATTCAATTAACACAATCCTTTCTTATCATAGTTTTTTTTGCTGGTATAATAGGTCATTGTACTACAATATTTTTTTATGAAATTAATACTTTATATATATATATATATATATATATATATATATTTGTTACAATCACAAAAGGAATCAAACTAAAATAGGTAAAATAGTTAAACGTATCATATATGAATAAAGTGGAAAGTTAATAAATGTGTGCTTGCCTTGCCGATGACAGAAGGAAAAAATTCAATCCATTTAAAATTTTTCGCTTCTTCGCATAATAAAAATATTTTCAGACCATTGATAAAATTATCCTACGCTATTAAATATTTTTATAATAAAAATTAGAAAAATATGAAAGCACTCACTCTAGAAAGTTCCACCGCGCAGTGTCTCAAGTAACCCAACGAGGTCATCAAACCCGACATTCTGGAGTGCCACGTTTCCGACACAAAGGCAATCCAAGCCGTCCAATCTACCAACAGCAACAACCTCAATGCCGATCAGACGAATGACCTCGAACTTGAAACACCATCAAAGCCGACTCAAAGGCGGACACGTAAGATGCGAATCCCAAGTGGCTTCCACGTGGCGTACTGCGAGAAGGTATTTGGATCTATGGAAGAAGTTTCTGGTGCCTGTTTGGTCGTAGTCAATGCTCGCCAGCTGTCTGCAGGCGCACGTGGGAATGATGCCAATAGAATAAACTACTAGAGAGAGGTCCCTGTCATGCACCGCAGGCACATCTTTAAATCCGCTTCCCCGCATCGCGTAAGCATCGCAACGGTAACATTTCCTTCGTAGCTCGTTCCCCTCGCACACTTCCGCCGGCACATCATCCTATGCTGAAATAACCAATGTACTGCCGCCACGTAGTCCTCTTCCCAAACGGACGCTTTTATCTTATTACCCCTCCACGGTGCAAATTAAGGTACTTCCCACTTACTGACCACTAATATTTGGCCACGTGTACAGTTCTCTCTCTCTATTCCAAGCCGTGGTAACGGTAAGATGGGTCTTCTTTGACGGCAACAACGACGAAATAAAAACCAAAAAGAGGGAGGAAAAGAAAGAATTCGGAACATAATTTTTTGGAAAAAAAAAGCGAAATAATTTTGCGAGGCAGATCGGAACCCTAGATGCCGGCGGCGATGGGTAAGCTCCTCTGCGACGCCTCGGCCGTCGTCGAAACCTTAAAGCCCTCGGCGCCGCTCCTGCAATGGCCGGATCCGGCCCCCATTCAGGCCCCTCCGCCGCCGCTCGCGCCGGAGCTTCTTGATTCGGTGTCCGGAGGGGTTCCGTCCTCCTGGATCTCCGTCTCCGGCCTCGAGGACCAGCAGCGTCGCCTTCTTGAGAAGATCCACGCGCGGGGCGTGTTCTGGCGGAACCCCCAACAGAATGACGGCGCCGCGGCTGCCCCCGGGGTGGCGTTCCGGCTGGAGCACGGCGGCGACGTGGAGGCGGACGGGAATTGCTTATTCTCGGCGGCCAGGAGGGCGATGATGGGTAATGGGAAGGCGGCGGTGGTTGGGGCGAGAGAGTTGAGGCAACGGACGGTGAGAAGATTTTTGGAGGACTATGAGTCGGATGAAAGCGCCGGACGTAGGGAGGCGGTGGATGGCGCGATTCGACACTTGTACTCGCCGGATCTGAATGCCGGATGGGGAATCCATGTGGTGCAGGAGGTGAAGCTGCTCGCCATGAAGGCGGATCGAGAGGCGTTGGACGCTGCCATCCAGGAGCTTGTAGATCTGGGGCTCCAGAGGTATGATTCTTGGCTCCCCTTTTCTGTTTCCGTCTTCTATAAAAATTCCTTCTAGATTTGTGCACGAACATCAATCTTTTAGTTCTTTATGGCGATAAAAAAATCTGATCTTGGTTCAAGATGCGTAGGATAAAGTTACAGATCTTTCTATCAGTTTGCTACTTTTGTCCTATGGTTTCTTTGAAATTTGTGTTTGGAAAGTGAATACAAATCACATAAAGAAAGATGCATATGTTTCTTGTCATACGCTTGGAAACCAAAAAATCTCTATATGTTGTAATTTGCATATTATTTAAATGATGACATGATTCTTTTATGACGCATAGGAATGTATTTTCAATCCTGTCGGAAATCTAGCACCATATTCATGACTTAGTCACGACTTAAAGAGACATTGTTATTTTCTTGAAGCCGATGGGATGGCTGAATTGGACCTAGTCTGATCAAAATTTGGCACTCACTATCTCAGCCTTAGGAGACTGTATATTAGGAAGACCAATTCGATGTTATTTTCTTGTTTACTACATAAAAAAGACTTGTTTACTTTGAATATCCTAGCTCTCCACTGAATTACATTTTTACAAAATAATCATTGAAATGAAAGATAATGTGATTCATTGTCGTATCATTCTCATTTTTTATAGCAGGTTGAAAAACTTTATAATATAATTGGCAGGTCAATGATTGTGTACCTTGGAACTTAGTCTATATTTGTTTTTTCTTCCGCAGGGAATTGGCAGCTGAGTCCATTTATAAAGAGCGTTGCATATCTGTGCATGATGGTCCTACCTGGGCAAAATATATGTCCATCTCTGGTTCATCAGAAGACGAATTTGACATCATCACCTTACAGTATACGGAAGAGGGTTTGTTAAGCGTAGATGAAAACCGCACTGGTCATGCCGCTGCCTTTGGTGATGACATTGCAATTGAGAGCTTGGCAACTGAATTCAGGCGTGAAGTATATGTGGTGTGTTCTCTACTTGGTCTTTATTTCATAAAAATATTTGTCTCAAGATTTATTGGACATTTTTTTTTGTCATCATCGCTAAGTCTCATGGTCATGAAATTGCCTATGATATTATAGACTGCTCTGATTCAACGGTAACAAATCATCATTTTATTTCCTCCATTAATGTCTCCAACCATGCAAATCATCATTTTATTTTCTCCATTTCAACCATGTCATATTTTACCTTCCATCTATTTGGCTTGTACTGATACATGGGGTTATATCTGCTAGGTAATTGTCTTTCCATGATATTCTTTTGCCATATGCAATATGAATCTTTTTTCGGAGAAGTGGCTTACCCTATAGAACAAATATCACTAAAATTGAATTATAGACCTAACATATGAAATGTTGTTTCAACCCCCTAAACTCAAACTGAGAGCAAATTTCAGAAGAGTTAAACTTGCAATTTCCCTTATTCTTTTTAGCATCAATTGGAGTTCGAGTACAATGGATCGTAATATTTTGCTACTTTATTATATATTCTTTTCTATGCAATTGCATTTTCACTTATGTAGCTTGTCATACTTCAAGAATTCAACATCTTCCAGCAATTAAATTGACTGTATTGCTCCTTTTGTATTTGTTCCTGACAGGTTCAGGCACATGGATCAGATGCAATGGTAGATGAGGACAGTTGTGTATTTTTTCTCCCTCATCATCCTCGGGTTCAAATTTGCGACACTCCAATATTCTTGTTTATGAAGGGGACAGGTATACATTTATTGAGCATTATGGTTGATACTCTAGCAAAAATATAACATTCCTTGCACTTGTACTAATTATATTTTGCAAAGCAGGTTGGTGTGGAGCAGGGGCTGATCATTATGAACCTTTAATAGCCAATCCTCTTCCTCTTGTATCTCAAGAGAAAGCTGCTGTTGTTCTTTGAGGAGCCTCAATTTTCCAGTTTTTGAAGTATAGGTGAAAAGCTTGATATGCTCTTGGAGATTGCCAGCTTATTTTTTGGGGAAGGCAGGATTATTATTTAGCAATTTTCTTAATTTTTTTGACAAGATCCAATTTGGATCAATACTGACTCTAACCTGCAGGTATCATCCTGCTTTCCGGATCTTGTTGTAGTGTTCTGTTGCGGTATTGGTAGTTTATATTGGTGAGAGGTTTTTTATGTTGTTAGATGGGCTCCTTGTATCAAAATTTCAAGGTTTTGATGAACATTTTGGGAGTTGTACTTCTTTCAAGAACTCAACATTTTCCAGCAATTAAATTGACTGGATTATTATTTTTGCATTAGAGAATGGAAGAAGACAACTCTGTTTTTATATATAGTTTAGCTTGGTCTGGATCAGCAAATGCTGAATTGACTCACTGAAATCCTTTGCACATGTTCCTGTGTTGGACTAAATTGAGTCACTGAAATCTTGTGAAATGTTCTGTTTTGCATATTTCTCTATGTACATTTATTTGTTTGTTGTGCAATCCGGAGTCTTTTGTTTGAATGTGATTCAAAGATTATGGATACTAAATCTAAATGAGATACATGACGTTAAAATGGTTTGCCAACTGTTAATACAGGACTAATCATAGTTGTTAGTGGTGTATTAGAAGAGTTTGTCTTTGAGCCTTGAAGATCCCTATTTGGATAATAATGATATGGTGAAATATATACGGGTTCAATGTTTATGTGAACCCTTAACTTATTTAGACCTTGTGAATCCAAATCTCCGCTATTTAATTTTAAATGTGATTGTATCACTCATTTTTGATATAATATCATTTATTTTCAATATCTTAAAATAAAATATTTTTTTAAAGAAGTAAATCTATAATCATATATTTGATATCCGGCGGTTAAAATTTGGATTTACACAATGTGAATAAATTATATAAGTTCACACAATCATTTAATTCATATATATTAATAGTAATACAGCTGATCAGTTTTAATGATTGCAGACAACTATTACAAGAGAATTGCATGATTTAATGGCCAGTCATTAAAATCATAATTATCAATAACAATGTAATACCCAAAATAAATTGCCCCAAGTCCATAACACATGACAGCCTCCTATTCCACCCCAAACCCACTCACATTTCATCTATAAAACTAAATTTCTGATGAGTTTTCTCTCTCCTCCAAAAATTATCCCATTTCACCTTGTTTGTATCACCCAAAGCTCCAAGCGAAGAATCCACCTGAAATTTCTGCTGGATTGCAGCTGAGGGAGAAGAAGAAGAAAGAAGAAGAGGAAGAAGAAGGAGCCAAGGAGAGAAGAAGGAAAAGGAAGGGGCTGCTGCTGTGATTTGAAGAAGGAAGGAAAATGACACCAAAGGAATTGGCGATTTGCCTTTAAAGAAGTATGTAAAGGGGATTCATTCCTTTTTTATGTTAAATTGAGTAAACCTTGTTCTATGATGAACAATGTTATGAAGAAAGAAAGAAGACTTAGGAATGCATGTAAGAACCCTAGTTTTTGCCATGTTCATACCTAGGGTTAAGTTCAATGTGTTAAGTTTAGACTCATGATTCTAAGATGAACTGAATTGGATGTTTCATGCCATGCTATGTGCTATTTTATGTTCAATTCTATGCTAAATACGACCTAGAACAAACACTAGTTGAACCTAGGACGAAATCAGAAGATTGTATAAGAGGAAAAAAGGAAAAAAAAATAACGGACGAGACCGATACGACCGTACTGGATTGTATGGTCGGACCGAAATGCTCTCAGGATGAAGAATACGATCGGAGGGTTTGAGCCGTATTGATCGATACGACCGTATTGACCAGCCGTATTGATCAATACGACCAGGGTGTATTGCCCAATATGGGCGAATCATACTCGATGCGTAGAATTTGGTATTTTTGATCAATTTGGGATATGTTTATTCCTACGCATACGTCTCTATGAAGGAATATAGATGGTCACCCTTTTCTGACATGAAAGTAATTATGTTAACTAAGATGATGTGATGTTTGACGTTAACCTAGACACAAATTGCATGCACAACCGTAACTAGGTTAAAAGAGGAATAATGTGATGCTTGTTTGATGTTTGATGTATTATAATTAAAAGATGGATTGTGATTAGTTTTGGTACATCATTAAAGATAGAAGTAAGGATCTTCATCGAGAATGATTATGTGCTTCTCGGGCAAGTAATGTCTTCACCAGATGTGGTGATGTGCTACCCAAGGCAAGTAATGTCTTCACCAGACGTGGTGATGTGCTACCCAATGCCCAAAGGTGGGGCGATGTGGTCTGATCAACCAGAAATGTTGTTGTACCAAAACCCCCAATCAAGATAAAATAATTAAAATGGACATGTGACGCGGGGATGGCTCAAGAGAAGTTAAAAGTGAACTTCTAAGTTGTCACATGATAAGTAAGATGAAAGATGAAGAAAGATGACATGAATAATGAAAAGTTAAGCCCAAGGGGCTATGTGCATTGAAAGTCAATGCAAAGTAAAGGTATTCATGTCTAAAAGAGCATTGTATTGATAATGCTAAGTATGGTGCATTATATCGATAATGCCAAGGAAAGTAAAGTTAAGATGAATATGAAATGCATTATATCGATGATGCATAAGCAAGATAAAGAAAGAAAGTTAAAGATGAAAGATAGACTTAAAGTAAGTCATTGAGCATAATGTGCTAAGATGCTAAAGTAAAGTAAAGATGATGATCATATGATGATCATAAGATTGGGTTAAGAACCCTATGATATGCTCTATGCCATGTATGATGTTATATGCTCGACATGTAGGTCTTTGCATATATGGGTGATATGATTCATCTATTTCTTCGGCCTTTACATACTCTAACGGGATGAAAGTCCCCTGCTCCTGGATCCTGCAGGTACGAAGTGATAAAGATGCTATATGACGATGGTGATGCTCATAATGGCCAAAGCACATGGTTAGGTGTTGGATTTGCTGTAGAGTCAAGTTATGTCATGTATCGTCTTTCTTTTGGACTATGTATCGCCTTCGGGCAAATGTTGTAAACCTTATGTCTCTTTTCATGTCATGTGACCTTTATGGACAAGTTATTGTATGCTTAAGTCAAGTACTTGGATTATGTTATCTTTGATCAATGTCAAGTGTCTTCCGCTGATTTGTACTCGTGTCATGATCTCAATTGTCTTCGTCGATTTTATTTCATATTGATCTAAGTGGTATTATTCTCTTGAGTTTTTCATGTGGTTTGACCTGAATTGTCAATGGTCAAGTCAAGGTTAAATGTCCCGTAGCGTCCCGGAGACCGTTCCGAGCACGTGGCGGATATTGATTCGTCCGCGTGGCGGGGCGCGTTTTCGGGGCGTTACATTTATGGTATCAGAGCCTAAGGTTTGGCTCTAAAGTCTGAATGCCTTAGATGATTAAGGCATGAGTCTGAGTCCAAGTCGTCCTAAAGGTCAAAGTTCTAAGTCTCTAAGCAGTCCAAAGTCCATGTGCACGGCATTGTGAGCAGCCATCAAGAATGTATCTACTCAGGATCATATGTATATGTAAAGGCTAACCCCTTGATTAATGATTCATGTGATGTTTTCAGAAAAATGAGTCACCATGAAAGAAGTCATGAAGGCGACCATGAAGGGTCAGACCATAGAAGATATGAAAGAGAAGGATCTAGCAATAGGAGACTTGAACGAGAAAGGTCAAGTCGTCATGAGGAAGGCTACTTCAAGGATGCGATTTCGATGTTGGCGAAGGCCATGGACCGGAGGTCAAGTGGGTCAAGTACTTTTGAAAAGTTTATGAGAACCCATCCTCCGATATTCGTTGGGGAAAGGGACCCCGACAAGGCTGGATCCTGGCTAAGGACGATGAACGACAAGTTCAAAGTGATACATTGCTCGGAGAAGCACAAGGTGAACTTCGCAACCCATCAAATGACGGATCAAGCCAAGCACTGGTGGGACTCAATGATGAGGACCAAGTTTAATGAAAAGGATAAAGTTTCATGGGAAGAGTTCACAAAGGCGTTTGAAGACCACTACTTTCCTCAACATGTCAAGGAGAAGAAGCAAATGGAATTTCTGAAACTTGAACAAGGAAGTTTGTCATTAGAGGAGTATATCAATGAATACTTACGCCTTGAAAAGTATAGCGCACTCGAGAAGACTGAAAGAGCAAGGGCCAAAAAGTTCATCGAAGGCTTAAACCCTAGATTGAAGATGAAGGTCTTATGTGGCCATGTGAGCTCCTTGGAGGAAGCAATAGAACGAGCCTCTATTATTGAATGGGCATATGAGAACCAAAGGCGGGACATGAAGGGTAAAGAGCCGCAAAAGCCCAGAGACCATGGTAAAGGCAAATGGGTGAAGAAATTATTCAGTCCACCAAGAAAGGAAGAACCCAAGAAAGGAAGGGAACCCCCTTATCGCCAGTGTGGAAGATACCACCCCAGAGAGTGCCGAATGAAGAGTGGGGCATGTCTTCAATGTGGAAAGCAAGGACATTACATCAAGGATTGTCCCGAAAGGAGAGATGCATATCGCGACAAAGGCAAGGGAAAGGTGGATGAGGCGCCACAAAAGGCGACGGGACGAGTCTACACCATGAGGGCCGATGAAGCTCGCAACTCAAATGAAGTGATTCAAGGTACACTCTTAGTCGTTGGGCATCATGTCAATGTACTATTTGACTCGAGTGCAACACATTCTTTTGTTTCATATGATTTTGCAAGAATGCTAAGGGTCAAAATAGAAAAGTTTTAATGTGAATTAGAGATTCTAACGCCTATAGGAGATGTATCAACTAGAAGATACATTCCCAATGTTCCCGTACAGGTTGATGCCATCAACCTTGAGACAGATTTGGTAGTCCTACCTATGGTAGACTATGATGTAATTTTGGGAATGGATTGACAATCCACCCATGAGGTCATTGTTCAATGTCAGGAGAAGAAAGTTATCGTGCACACCAAGGAGGGATTTCAAATTGTCATTCGGGGAGTTCCATCTAGTGACAAGAAGATGATCATCTCGGCGATGAAGGCTAACAAGATGATGAAGAAAGGGTGTCAAGGATTTTTTGCTAGTGTAATGACAAGGGAAGCACAATCTCAGGATTTGGAGTGTATAGATGTGGTATGCAATTTTCCCGATGTATTTCCCGAAGACCTTTCCGATTTACCATCGGAGAGAGAAGTAGAATTTCACGTCGATTTAGTACCGGGAACAACTCCAATCACAAAGCCCCCGTATAGAATGGCACCCGTGGAAATGAATGAATTGAAGACACGATTGCAAGAGTTGTTAGACAAAGGATTTATCCGACCAAGCGTGTCAATATGGGGTGCACTTGTACTATTTATAAAGAAGAAAGATGGGTCACTTAGGCTATGTATAGATTATAGAATGTTGAACAAGGTGACCATAAAAAACAAGTACCCGCTACCGCGTATCGACGATTTATTTGACCAGTTATCAACGACATCGGTGTTCTCAAAGATCGATTTACGAAGCGGCTACCATCAGTTGAGGATAGCCGAAGACGATATATCTAAGACGACATTTCGATCAAAGTATGACCATTATGAGTTTTTAGTCATGTCTTTCGGACTAACAAATGCTCCTGCAACATTTATGGATCTAATGAACAGGGTGTTCAGACCATACTTAGATCAGTTTGTGATCGTCTTCGTCGACGATATTTTTATCTACTCATCAAGCCAGGAAGAGCATAAAAGACACTTATGGATGGTGTTGGAGACTCTGAGGCAACACAAGATATATGCCATATTCTCAAAGTGCGAGTTTTGGCTAGATGAGATTATGTTCCTTGGACACATAATATCCAAGGAAGGAATTTCAATTGATCCCGCCAAAGTGGAAGCGGTTGTAAATTGGGAGCAACCAAGGACCGTAACAGAAGTAAGGAGTTTTCTTAGTTTGGCGGGTTATTACCGAAGATTTATACAAGACTTTTCCAAGATCGCAGCTCCAATGACCAAATTAACAAGGAAGGGCGAGAAGTTCATATGGACGCAAAAATGTGAAGATTGCTTTCAAGAATTGAAACGAAGATTGACAACAGAACCAATATTGACAATTCCATCGGGAAGTGGATGATATACCATTTATAGTGACGCATCTAGCACATGATTAGGATGTGTATTGATGCAACATGGAAGAGTCATTGCTTATGCCTCAAGACAGCTAAAGAAACATGAGAAGAATTACCCAACCCACGATTTGGAATTAGCCGCGGTAGTGTTTGCACTAAAGATATGATATCACTACCTTTATGGTGAAGTGTTTGAAGTGTTTACCGACCATAAAAGTTTGAAGTATATATTCTCTCAAAGAGATTTAAATATGAGGCAGAGAAGATGGTTGAAGGATTACGAGTTTGCCATTGAGTATCATCCGGGAAAAGCAAATTCAGTTGCCGATACATTAAATCGTAAGTGGGAAGGTTCAATGGCATGTTTAAGGATTCATAAGTGGAATCTTTTAGAAGATATTGTTCAATGGAAACCAAATCTCATTGGTCCAAGAGCGTTATTGATGACTCAATATGGAATACAATTGGACCTGATCAATAGGATAATTTTGGCACAAAGAAGAGATGTAGAATATGATTATATGATATCGTTGTGCAATAAGGAGCAAACTGAATTCAATTATGGAAGTGATGGTGCCATACGATTCCGAAATCGATTATGGATCCCAAATGACAAAGAACTCCGTCAGGATATCTTAGATGAATGTCACAAGTCAGAATTTGCAATTCATCCCGGGAGCATGAAGATGTACAAAGATTTGCAAAGAACCTTTTGGTGGAAAAATATGAAGAAGAAAATTGCAAAATATGTGTCAAGGTGTTTGGTATGCCAACAAGTCAAGATTGAACATCAAAGACCACCTGGT
>LTAE01008184.1:0-12872 GCA_001647135.1 Pontederia paniculata | reverse complement strand
CTCTCTCTCTCTCTCTCTCTCTCTCTCTCTCTCTCTCTCTCTCTCGCTCTCTCTCTCTCTCTCTCTGCTACTCAATATATTGGCCCTCTACCAACTGCTTGGAGGTGTGTTTATATAGAGAGAGAGGAGGGGAGGAGGAGAGAGAGAGAAGCAACCAAAGTAAAATGCAAACGGACGTGGTGCCACTTCTCCAAAGTGGCATGCTTGGAACAACCAACGCTTAAGGAAAAGCCGTCCCTTCATAAATTTAATTTTGTGCGTTTAAAGGAGTATTTAGTTAGTATTTAGCTTCTAATTTTTTCGCCAACCCTGGCCTTAATTGTTAATTATGTTTCTAATTATTATTATTATTTTTACTTTTATATCATGATTAGAGTTTATTTTTTAATATAAAAGGCTACTTTTTCTTTCCTTGTTATGTGGTTGTATCTTCATTAGTTTAGAATATTGACTTTGTCCTGACTCCATGGTGCCTTTGCTCGTAAGATGTAATTAATGAAGGGAATGCTCAAAAGGGTACAAAGTATATGAAATTAGTCCATTGTGGCCATTGCCTTTATTATTTAGGAATTGCCACTAGATGACAGAGTACTTTGCTTAAATACTTTCTGCAAATGAAATTCATATAAATAGATCATAAATAGAAAATATAAAACAAGGAAGATTTCTAAAAAAAATAATGAAATATTTCATAAATGAAAAGTGAATGTCAGTATATTTTTCCAATTTCGTATTTTTTAATTAATTAGTTTAAAATATTAATAATTGAGCACTTTACCTCTAATTAGGTACTTTTCTATGATATTTTTTTTGCCAAAAACGTGTATCAAAGGAACGTTTTGTGCGTGGAACTGATCACACAAAATTGTTTTCTGATCAGTTGATCATAAATGTGGTACAGTCTCAGTATCTTCTTATGGGTCCTTTTTTTTCTGTGCTACTGATAAATTAACGAAGACAGCATGCGACACCAAAATTAATGGAAACAAATTGGTTGCATTAATTTTTTTGGGTTTGCCCACTCACTAAGATTAATTTAGTTTGAGGGGGAGAGTCTGTCTATAATATTGTGGAGTTTCCACATATAACTCTAAAATTAGTTGAAACAAATTGACGCATTTTTAGTTTTGAGCCTAATATTTTATCATTAAAATTAATATGAAAGGAAGATAGATATAAACGTAATAAATGAATTATTAGTGGGAGTGTGTAACTAGTAACTCTGATATCTGACTTACATTATATTATTTTCTATTGGCATATTTTCTTTTTTATTTATGGGTAGAACTTCATTGGTGTTTAGAGCTATTAGCATCCGACTAATCCAGTGTTCAGACGGGTGCGCGACGAAGATAAATACTGATCAAATTGAGGACTTCGAAACTCGAATTTCTCAACCCGAGGGACAAATCTCTATTGGCATATTTGATTTATAAAATATAAACTTTTATTTGATGGTTTATTTCATGAGATATTTTTTATTTTTTATTTCTGCATGATGTCGAACTACTATCATCCTATAATATGTTTTTTTTGTCGTGTTCAAACTCGATATTATAATTAGATGCATATACTATCTAAGCTAGTATTCATTGAATTTTTTTATTTTATAATGTTAATTATCACTCATTGATTCATGCCTAAAAGATATTCCAATAAAAAATATCATTTTATCCTAAACTTTAAATGAAATAGTGATATTTTATATGTGTTAAGTTAGTGTTCAATAAATTTAAGTGATATATGAACCGTGAGCTCATAGTTAAATTTATATGGTGCATACAGTGTTACACATTTTATTCCATTAATTAACATTTGTAGTGTTTGGTTGGTGAAGTACTAACTTCGAGAAGCGAGTAGTGGCTGTAGTGCTTCTTTCCCATGAGACTTGGATCGGATGGATACATGATCAGGTAAGCTAGTGGTAGGGAGCAAATTCATAATTAATAATGTTTTAAGGGTAGGGACACACCACTAAAAGAATGTGATAACTTTTTTTTCCCGAAATAAATATAGTAACAATTGTAACCATTCACTCATATTGATAATGGTTCAGAATCTTAAAACAAAAATTGAGTATGATTTTCGAATTTAATTTTTGAAAGCGTTAAAATAAATAAATAAATAAATGAGTCGAAGAAGATAATGTATCTATTATATGGGGCTTAGTTGTCGAGCAGTATATACTTTTCAAAAATTGATCATGTTAATGATAGTTTATACGATAAAAGTGATTTGAGATTAAAATACGTAAGTTAATATTTCAGATTTCGAATCTCCATAATTCTTTTTCTCTTTTGAATCAAATTAATAAAAGTGTATATATCTAAATATTGATTGACATAAAAAAGTCAACCAATATCATTATTATCATTTTCGAGATCGATCTACCATTCTACCTAACTAAAAAATATTTCCTTCAATACAGATTTAATTTCTAATAAATCTCGGTTATTCAAAAAATTTGATATTTAAAATTATTAACACTTGAGTAATTCGAAAATGAGATAAAATTTGAAAATTCAAATTGAGAATAATTATTTTTCATTAATTTAGAGACTTAATTCTAATAACCGATTATTGTAATTAATAGGTATACTTCAACATACTTTGTAATAAGAAAATGTTACTGGATCATTAAGAAAAAAAATATTTTCTTCTTTATTTTTTTGCGTTAACCATATTAAGAAGATTATTGAATAACTTAATTTGAATAATATAATGCTAAAGATTTCTCATCTCTCAAATTTAATTTCGTGATCTCTTATTACTGATTCTTCTTCTATGAAGCGTGGTTAATTTTATTGCTAAACTTCCATTAAGAACAGGCAATAGTGATGTTAACAATTTACTTATGCAAACGTGCAATTACATTTGATTTGTGGATCCAAGCAATTTTGGATGTTCCGTTATAAATCTTTACAAAAGCTACATTCAGCATTCTCTCTCAAGCCAGAATTTATACAAGGTGTGTACCATTTTTTAATTTATATGAAACATATAATTATTTGAATTAATGGACATGTCAATCATCATTTTATTAACATCGTATAAAAAAATAAAATTTTAATAATTAGCTATTAATACTATCCATATGTAAATTATGTATATTTGAATGGTATAATTTTTTGTATAAATAGTTTTAATAACAAATTGTAAATGTAGTTTTAAAATCTGACTATTAAAAATCACGCACATTTTTTTCTTAATTCGTGTTGCATCATGGTACGATAAATTCTAATTACTTTCTTACGAGCTGATTGATCAATTTTCTTCATGTTTTTTAATTTATAATTCGATTAGATGATATGATCAGTTTTCTTCGAATGTCCCAGTTATGCGCCCATAGAATTGTCTGCCATCTTTTATATATATTAAATAAAATGTGATGTCGAGTATTTTTATTTTAAGGATGCGTTTACTACATTAATTTTATATATTATCTAGCAATTTATATTATCTTATACAAAGATTGTCACTAATTAAATTACTAATAATGTGCATTACTTTATTTAGTATGTATAAGCAATATACATAGCAACCTTTATTATTTTATTTATTATATAAAAAAATAATAAATAATATAAAATTTTTATCAAAATATATTTAAATAATAAAGTTAAGTTTATAAATTTAATTTAAATTATGTGAACTTGAATTACAAACATATACCTAAACTCATAAAATTTATACATCAAATAAATAGATGTATAAAATGAGAAGTATAAAATTATCTGAAAATAATAATAAATTAATAATAGTTATTCTAAAATATTATTATATTAAAATAAATAATAAATAATAGTTAATTGTTTATCATTTATAATATACAAAAAAATATAATTAATTAATAATGTTGATATTAAAATTAATAGAAATAATAATAATCTATTTAGTGATAAAAAATATTACTATAGTGACTAATAATAATTATATTATTTAATGAAATATTATATTATTATTTATTTGGTTATTTTTATCATTTAGTTAAATAAAATTTTAAAGGTTAAATGTGAAAAAATAATTATAGCAAATTGTTTGTGAAGTGACAATCTAGATTGCCTCCTCTCTCGTATGCAATCTAGATTACCACGTCATAAGTAATCTGCATTGTCCGCAACGTAGATTACTTATAAAGTTAAAACAAAGTGAACAAGGTAATATAGTGGGCCCAGATAATTTAATATAACATTATCAATAATATGAAAAAAATAATTTTAGAGAAACGTCCCTTAAAAAATCTATCTTAAATATTTATGTAATTGACTACTAACTACTTAAAAAAAATTTAAAATTAAACGAGCTATCAATTGTTTTAAAAAAGATTAATATTTGAAAGACATATTTTTCATTTTTATATTTTTAACACTCATCATTATTTTAATATTACACAAGTCATATATATAAATTCTTGGACTGCTATCATGTGAGTTAATACTATTAAAAAAATTAAACTTTATGTAAAGAAAAAAAAATTGATACCTCTAGCAATAAAAAGGTCTAGGATAAAGGTAATATAGAACACAAATGTAACAAGACAGAAGTTTAAAAAAAATGCAAAGACTATTACAATTTTTTTTAACAAAAGCAAGATATATCAGACGACAAGAGACTCACCTGACATGACATTTTGTGAGTCTAGGGTGTAACATATGGTTCAGCCAGCAAAAAGACAGGAGAGCACCAAATCAAAATTCTCTCTCTCTCTCTCCATATATATAATGAATACATGATAAGGGATCAAGATTGACAATATTTTTGGTCCTCTTAAAATAAGATAAGATCAATTTGGATATTATTTTTTAGATTTTCTTATAAATAATAAGAGAAGTATAATAATAATTATAATAAATGGAAAGGATAAATTAGGTTAATGTTAAATTAGATGTATTATAATATATATATATATACTATTTTTGTTATCTTAATTATGTTTTAATTTTATTCAAATTGTAATTTTTGAATAAGCTTTTGATTATTAATCGGGTTGAGAGATGGGAAGGTTTAGGTATTGATGGAGAGGTTCGCCGTAGTTTATGTTAATATATAGATATAGCATGTACATAGTTAAGATTAATGAGGGATTTGACCCTCTATATTAAGTTAAATCTATTAATTTAAATAATATTAACCAAACGTTTTGACACTTCAAAATTAAGCAAAAAAACTAATTCCATTACATGTATTATTATTTAAATTTGATTGCTTTGTATACGAGTTTGGCCTCAGTAATAAAAGTTGTGATCTGACTTCAATTCATAAAATTATTAAATGATTTAAAGGATCAATTTAAAAAGGTAGAAAGTAGTGGGATAGCATATAAAATTTACTCTTCAATCATGTCGGTGGTGTGGAATGTGTGTGCGCTCAATAGTTTCGTGACTACCATTGATACAATGAACCTGGTCATTTTGGGTCACTTTCGCAAAGTTTATTTATTTATTTATTTATGAAACTTCTTTTATAAAGTTATGATGATCATAAACTTTGCTTTCCCTACCTTAACACCTTTGCATCAAAATGACTATACAATTATAAAAGACGAGACAATTTATAGGCTTTGCCAGCTTTATTTATCAGTTATGCACCCCATTTTAATGGTTACGTGAAGACCCACACGAGACTCACCTTCTCCTCCTCCTCATAGTGCAAAATGAGGTCCAAAGGGTCAAAAAGGAACTTTTCATGTTAACACCCTCCCAATTGACAAAAACACCATTAATCTACGTTTTAATTGTTAATAATGGTCATGATAATGATCTCAAAGTTCCGAGACTAACGATTCTCCAAAGTTGCAAAAAGATAATGATGATTATTCCAAGTTGTGAGACTAATGATTCTCCAATTATATGCTAAAGAAACAAGTTTGTGGGTTCTAGCCGTCATGAGTCTCATGACCTTTTCGTAAGTCAAAATTCCATGCATTTGTTTTGATTGAGAAATGATTTTAATGTGTTGTCAATCAACTAATGGCCTACATATGTAGCTAGTAATTCATCTTACTGTATTTGTGATACATAGAAGGGAACTGGAACACAAAGGAATATAAGTATATAGAAGTTAATATGTTATTATATGTAAGTGGGGGTTATATATTTGACACACATCCGTATCCTCATCTTTCAGTAGCTTTTAATTAATATATTCGTTTAGGATAAATTTATGGACCATCATTTAACTTAATTATCTTCTGTACTTTATAAATTTATCTACCTATATCTTTCTTCGAGTTCAATTCTTGGTATCACAAGTTTTCTTTATTCAATCGTGAAAAAAATGTTTATTGCATAAAGTGATAAAAATATATCTTACATACAAATAATATGGCAATTGTAAATTTTGAGATCATTCGCATGCACTCAAAGGCGGAGCTAAAAGAGTACAAATGGGTGCACTAGCACCCTTGGACAGAGATTATATTGTTTGGTAGTAGTTTGAGATTACTATGTATGTTGTTAGTAAGATGAAATTTTTCTTGAACCAAGATTTCAAAAGAACGTTGGTTCTATCCTTGATCTCTACAAATATTTACAATTTTTTTATGCCTACTCTACTCTTTTTATTCTTATTTATCCTTTACCTTTCACTTTGATAAATATCATTTATTCTAAAGCTAAAAATGATTAATTCATTAAAGATATTATGTATATACTTCATTAGACATTTCAAATATACTATATACTTATTTAGAAAAATAATAAGTATTTAGGAAAATAAGATAATATCTTTTATATAAAAAAAGATATTTACAAATTTCTCTCTCTCTCTCTCTCTCTAAGCATTATATTTTATTTTTTTATAATACATGATATTTTTTATTTTAGATAATGTATCATTATTGTAATATTGTCATGAAAACACTTTCTTTTTTTATTTTTACAATTTTCTAACTTTTAAATTGAAAATACAATTAATTTAAATCTTTCAAGTTACACTAAGAAGTGCAAAAAAATATCAATGTTAGAATTAAAAAAATAGTCAACATCATTTTTATCATATTTTATCATTTTTATCATTTTCATATTTTAAGAATAATTATATAAATTGATGAATAATATCCACCGGATTAAAACTCTGGCTTCGCCACTGCATGCGCCCTACATTACTTACTGAAGAACATATTGCTTAAGTAAAGGTATTCGTGATTGTTAAGAGTTATTAAGATTTTTTTTTTGTGCCGAGGAAAAAAATATGAAGATTTTGACTAGCATGATACACACCAAATCATATCTTAGTATTCTATTGTTCTTAGAATTAATTTAGTCATCTTTAATTAGCATCATACACACAAAAACATATCTAATATATTTTCATCAGGAAATGGATCGTTCCAAAGTTTTCCTCCTTTATAGTTATTTATTTCTTTAGTTTAAACAGCCCAAAGATTTAACCTTATCTACGGACTCGAATTAGATTCTAACCTTTTTATTTTTTATTTTACTTCTCTAGTACTGGTCGTGTAATTGTAATCTCTCTATTATAAATATTAAATGACGAGAAACAAACAAAATTTATAAGATTTATTTTTAGTTGAACAAAAATAAAATTAATTAATATTCTCGTGGGTGAAGAGAACAATTCTTCATTTAAAAAATTCTTGAATTCGAGTCTCTTTATATATAAAAAAAATTACTTGAAATATAATCTATTATAATTAGACGTTCAAATCAAAGCTACGCAAATTAATTAGGACGAAATCTCGAAAATTGTGATGGCACCAGAAAAGATATTCTCAAATTTTCTCTCGGTGAGCCACCGATGAATACCAACAAAGGATACATATGATGAAAAGAAATTGAGAATGACTTATAGAATTATATTCATTTCTTTTTATTTAAATTTTAAACAGTTGAGTCATAAATTCAACTTTAAGTATCCAATTAAAATATTAAGATTCTAAATAAAAATGAAAAAAAAAAGTATTTTTTAGACATTAAAATAATATAATATGTGTTTGTCATGATGTGAAATTACCTCTTATTATGGATAGATATCAAATGATGTATTATCTTCTATGATAAATAAAATTCACATTGAACATAATCATTAGAAATAGAGGATCATAGTCTCAAAACACAAAATAAAGCCTTTGAAGAAAAAAAAACTTGAAAGTCTCATCTTCTTTTGTATTCCCTATTTTGAAAAGAAGAGAAGATAATTTGTAAATACTATTTTGAAAGTCTATTATCACTAAAGAGTTTATCAACGATCAAGATTATAGATTCTTGTAAGTTCTACATTTAAGTTCTTTATTTCTTAATGATTAACATGATCAAATTGAGTTTGATTTTATTCTTATTTGATCATAAACTTCTACTCCGAATGAAATTTCAAATTTGATATTATTTAAAAGAATACTAATCAAATAAGAAAATAAAATTCTTACTAAATCACACTACAAATTTCACTTTCAAATTGAAATATCAATAAAAGTTTTTTGTCGGGCTACAAAACTCTTTTGTGGTCGGCACAAAATATAAGGATTTTCCAAGAGAGAGCATAAGGAGGAGATGGTATATATATAGTGGAGACCGCACCCAAGGGCTCTTTGCGAAGTCATGCATGGAAGGCAATAAGAAAGAGATCCAATCCAATGCAAAAGACAAGACACGCGGCCGCGAAACGATGTCGCAACGCTCATGAGCTCTCAACAACACATGCAAATGCAATTAGAGGAGATGGGTGCAATGGCCACCCAACAAGCCATTTAGGCAATTAATACTTTTGTCTTCCAATTCATGAACACCAAATATACAAAAAAAAAAGTTTAGTGAATGGCCACAACACAAAATGTCGCCTGAGAGCGAGTGATCGATGGCATTTTACTCGATTGACTAATTGCATAAGATGTATATGGCCTTGGAAACTTTGGTCAATTTCTGAATCATATATGTGATAAGGTGTTATACATGGCATTTTGTCCTCTTTATTATCCAATTGCCCCCCACAAATAGTATGGGGTGCAACAAACAGGTTCTAGTCCCTATCTAGCACGTGCCTGTTAACACGTGATAGTGCTGATATTTGACAATTTATTTGTAAAATTAATATCACAATTTTTTTTCGATCCTATTAGCACATAAATAATAAGATGTTTTAATAACAAATAATAAATAAACTACTAGCAAATTGATAATTTTAAAAATTAAATGCGAGACTACAAATCTTTAAAATCTGATTTGACCTTTGTATTATAGGTCAATCACTGATTATGTATTACCTATTCCCTTATCGTGGACCAAGATATAACTTATACTATTTTTGTTATATTTCACTTTAAATTAGAGAAGGAAATTAATTATTTTTGCCCTTTGTTCCTTTGCTACGGAACATAAAATAATAATAATTTCTTAAAATAGATAAAGCCTTAAATATGAAAGAAAGGTGCGCATTTGATCTTGATCATTTTACTCCACTGGACTATGGGTAAGAGGCCGGCCTAAACAAAAGTTAAACGTGAAGCTTCCCGGACCCATGGGCTTTTGCCTCATTACCGAACTATTATTATGTAGAAAACTAAGAAATGTTATTTATAATTAAGATTTGATCAGTTTTTGTATAATTTGATTCAAGTCGAGTTCCTCCATTTCTTTTGGTTAGTGGCTCCACTTTAATTGGATGATCTTATTTTTACTAAAAAAATCACTCCATTTCTTTAATCAAGAACTAAAATATCGAGTTTCCAGTTCAATTTTTCCGAGTTAAATATATTTTTCGATTTTATAGGTTCTTACTTAACTCCCTAATTTAAAATTAGTCACACACAAATTGTTTTGTGGAAATATCTTACGATTAAATTATAATTATTCTTTTTTATGATGTCCAAGTCTTTACAATAGATAGCATGGCCTTCATGCCATGTAGATTGACATGCAGAAACAGATAACCGGGTTTCAAAAGTGGCAATTGTTCTGATCTCGTAGTTCAGAATATGCAATTTTGAATCAAGTTGGTTGACATAAATGGTTAGCGAGTTTGTGCTCCGGATTAAGAGGCCAGAAGTTAATAGCCCCGAGTTCGAGTTCCGGAGTCCCCAACTTGATCAGGGTATCACTGATTTACCGCGTTTGTTCGAACACCGAATTAGTCAAATATTAAGAGCCTTGGACGCCGATGAGTCTTCATTGAAAAAAAAAATACAATTTTGATAAAAGAATATTTGGCTGATGATAAAAGAATAACATGCTGCTTCACCAGCGGCCTCATCTGCTCATTAACTACTCGACTGGTTTGTAAGCAGGATAGAGTTCTTGCACACATTAGGATAGGAGAAGAGCCTCCTCCAATGCATGAAGGTACTAAAGTTATTAGCTGATCAGATCCCCCATAATTCAGTTATATGATTGAAACACTTAATTGATGCTTTTAATACGATGTATATTCTATATATTACATGATCGTTTGGTTTCGTATCCTTGTAGCACGGGCAAAAAATGTCCACCAAAAGTTGAAGTTTTTCTTCCAAGGAATTTATAACATATATAGTTCTTTGTAAGAAGGTGCACATGTAACATATAACTAATGTTTCATGAGTCAACTTTCTCGTCATTGCCGGAAATTGAATCACGAGGACATCGAAGTCAAAAGCCTCATGACATTATCATATTTTAAACAGATTATAAACTATTTAATTTAAAACTTTTAGGATTCACCGTATTATATCGATGATTTTTATTTTTTTTTAGTAATTTAAATTATCACTTCATTTACAATAAAAATAATATTTATGAGAAATATCTTTTCATATTATCAATAAGTTCAGATGCATTTTGATAAAGCTATGTGTTCAACTAAATTTGCATATTTTAATATTAAAAATAATATTATTCAACATCTTCTTCTTAAGTTTTTGTGATTATTTTACAAACTATTAATAATATGAACTCCATATATTTTATTCAAACTCATTTTTTATATTTTTTACCGGTTTGCTTATATAAAATAATATATTAATAAAGTTCAACATTTGTAAAAAAATAGTATTTTTTTAATAACTAAAACTATAATATGATATTATCGATAATTTATAAAATAATAATTTATTATAGTGGTAATCTATCTCATAAATTATTAAAATAATAATGCACCAAATGGTCACCGTGTCAATTATTCAAATAAATGAGAGTGCATCTATACACATTCGTATGTGCATAAACATTTCAATTTGAAACGACTCCATGATACTCATGCCCGTGGATGTGCCCAACATTCTTCTTATTCTTCTTTTCTCTTGATCAATATAAATTTACTGGCGATTAGTGGTTGGTATAGCTTTAGATTCATATGTGGATGCTTTGCATATTTGCACGATACAATTAATGATTGTAAGATATGTTCAAACAAAGTCTTGCAATCTTCAGAATCTAACAAGATCGTCTGACGGTCTGAGCACCCGATCAGGAATGCCACTAAAAGCAAAATAAGATGTTGCCCCCTTTCAGTTAAAGGGATTAATTTTCGAAATCAAACTCCTTATTGATAGAGTTCAGCCATCAACGAGCTGTGGCACTGGTTGCTGTTTGTCTTGTGGTGTTAGTGTCATCTTTTCTCTTCACAGGATTCAGTAAATTAAACTGGAACTTAACAAAACTTTTTTTGGAGAGATTCTTTGCTTTTTTGGATCAAAGTAGTTATGACAAAATGTTCATAAAAGAATCAGTATCTCGAAAGTTGAAAGTGTTGTAGTAACCTGCATTGGTCACCGGTGGTCGCGTCCGTCGGGCGAAGAGTCGCGCCTGCAGGGGCACCGGAACCGCCAAACGGTCGATGCGAACAACCGCCAGTGAGGGACGGACGGGTGCGGGCATGGCGGCTATATAATGGATTGGGCGCATCCCGGGAGTCCCCATCGGTAATCCGAACAGTTTTCTTCTCCCCTTTCACTGGTATCAGAGCGACCTGCAATTTTCGTTTCTTCGACGCACACGAAGGCTCGCTCTACTTCCGCTCTCTCTGACTTCTCCCTTCGCTCCCTGTTGTCTCTCCGGTGCCGTCCAGATCGTCCGCGACTCTAAGCGCGCTGGAATCGCCCACATTGGTGTGTCCCCTGGTAATAGCCGCCGCCAACGCCGCTTGCAATCCGCAGAACTGAGATCAAAATTGACGGCCCTAACTGCCTTGTTTCCGACCTGAGAACGTTCCCGAACCATCGCACGATTCGATTGAAGCTTCCCCGGCCGCCGTCGTTTTTTCCCTGTTTTCTCCGGTGCACGGTACGGATTTCTCTCCACGGAGAAGAAGGTGAACAGTAGCGTTCTCCTCTTCCACTCGTTTTCTTTTTAGGCCGTTGGATATTTTTATCCTTCTTGATCTCAGTCGTATATTTTTTTCTTCTGAGCATAGGATCATTTTGTTTTTAATCTTGACCAAAGTTTAAATTAAGGCCCATTCATAGTTTTCTACGTGACCGGCCCTAAACAATCTTTTTGATTTAGCCCATTAGGATAATTCATTTCCATTTAATTGCTTTACCTCAGATTTATCTTGGAATGCTATAGATTTAATTACTACAGAAATAGTTTATTATTATCATTTACTTTTTCTGTTTAATCATCATCATAATATTTCCGTCAGTGCTAGGATTTAATTCGGATATAAAATATATATACATGTTTCTTAAATACTTTGAATCAAAATATATACGAACACTTAAATTTTCTTTTTTATTAGTATTGTTTGTTTCCAGAAAAACATTGTTTTAATACCCCTGAATACAATTGTTGCTTAGATTACTATTTAACTTTTGATTCCTGAATAAAACGTTAATTATTAGGATTCCTTTTAATTGTTGTATCCTAGAAATTGTTATAGTACATTATATTCGGGGCCATTACTTTTTATTTTGTGTTAAACTTAATTTCAATCAAAATTAA
>LTAE01008183.1:0-21105 GCA_001647135.1 Pontederia paniculata | reverse complement strand
TATATCCTCCCTCTGATGTTGGTCGACCGCTTCATATACACAGGATGCCCACTACACACATGTAGTTCTTCTGATATAATTACGTGTGCACTGGTCGTCCACTCCTTCAGCTTAGGTCGACCGCTACTCTGAACTTGTTTGTATCCTGTTTCAGAAATCAGCTCAACAAGTTCATTAGTATAGGCTGAGTTTACTTTACAAATTTGTGATCATTCAAAATATTCTCGGGATCCTAGATTCAACACGTCTACCGAATATTGTCTAATCACGTGACTCGTGTTCGAGAAGGACACGATCCATGTCGGGTTGATGACGGTGTCGTCCATGAACTGAGGAACATGGTCAACGTCATGGCGACGTAGGTCATTTCCCTTGGTTCCGGTGTTGTCCACGAAATACGACCCGCGACGCAGAGATGCGATCATCTGTAATGCCGAACGTGGGCCATGTCGTGAAGGACGCGGTCCGTGTTCAGTTCCTGTTTACTATTCATTTATATGAAAACCTCGATCATACATATATACAAAACCCTAAGGTTGATCCTCCTTAATTACATACCTTGATTTCGTCGGCCGATCCCTGTTCTTCGAGTTCGTCTTCCCGTAGCAGATCTTCCTCTAGTCCTCCAGGAGAGAGAAAGATGAGAGATAGAGAAAAAGAGAGAGAGACTTTGGCGTTTTGGTCTTGAAGGAAGAACAATAAGGGCCTTTCCTCAATTAACCTCTATTTATAGGGCTCTTATGGTGTAATCCAAGTCCAACACAACTTAATTTATTATTTTATCTTATCTCAAAATCAAATTTATTAAAATAATAATGCTCAGCTTGGAGTTTGGTGATTCAACACAGCCCGTGTTTACCTCGAACACGACTGGCCCATGTTGATGTGACATGGTCGTAAATTAAGCACAACACATCCCACACCCTAGTAGGACACGGTTTGTGTTGAGAGGTCTTTTTTTGGTTCATACTCCTTTTGTGTAGGACGTTCAGCATGGTCAGCGTCCCAGTTGGACACGGTCCTTATCGAGTCATAAATTGAGTTGGGGTGTTACAAATACTATGCTAAGTTTATATATCTTGTTGTAACATCTGCAGAACCACACCTCGTCACGTGGCAGAATTTCATCCTGAAAAAGCTATGAGACATCATACTTATCTTGACTTTTATGTTGACTACTTGACCAACCAACAAACTTGCAGAATAAATAAAATTTTAAAGAATAAAATCCTTCTAGAAAATAAGAAATGTGCGTAAGTCTTAAATCAATTGAGAATGTTTTCAACACACCAAACTATTACAACTCAATGGCAAAGAAACTAAACGGGAGACATTAAACTTAAGATCATTGACTCATGTGCATCCATCACGAATATCTGTCGCTGCATGCGCCTCCAACCATCATGTCACCTCATATCACTGACCTGCTGGATCCAAAGCAGGGTAGACATTTCTCCTGAGAGCTATATTGGGCTTTCCACATATGTAAGGCACAATAGAAATTTCTTTTCATGTTAAAATAAAAGCATGAGAATAATCTATGACATTATCATACAGTTAGTCAAACATCAATTATTCTCGTGTCATCAATCAATCATCATCTTTCTTTACCTTTTTTACATGCATCATCTTTCTTTAACATTCTTTACATGAGGAGTAAACTATGACAATATCCTTAAAGATAGTCAAACTTCATTACTCCTCAGCCATCATACATCATTTGTGCTTTCTTTTATTTCATCATTCATTACTTTGCTTTCATACTTTGCATCATTCATTTCATTCCTAAATCATTCATCATCCTTTCCTCAATCATCTATGGCAACCTGAATATTGCAATATTTAGATCAAGTGGTTATCTCATTATGTTTGACTTATTCCATTAGTGACTTTGAGGGTTACTTTGTTGTGACTTTGAATGACTCATGAATCTTTAGAGATCTCGTCAATAGGTCAATGGGTGGGGGCCACAAGCCATGCCGGAGAAGATGTTCGAGAATCCTTTCGTTGCAAGGCTGGGAGAAAGTCAGGCAACAGAAATTTGATAGCAGTTGTTCTACCAGTCCCCTATCGTTAATAACACTATCGCTCCTAAACATTCAATGCATGATGACCTCATCATTAATTTAGTGGAGCATGATTGGCTCTTACCTTGTCCACATATTATTCCTTAATGTTCAAAGAAAGGCCTACCACCATCTAACATCAGAGGTTAAAATGGTATTAATATAACAAATTTGCAAAGACTTGTCACGGCCCGTGAAAGTCACCTTCACGGCCGTGACTATGCTTCATCACGGTCCATGAAGTCTGCTTCACAGTCGTGACCAAATGCGTAACATCTTTCCCACATCTTCACGACACATGACTTATACTTTCACGGCCATGACCGAATAATCTATTTTTCCTCCTTGTTTTCACGGCCCGTGACTTTAAGACGTGTTCCAACTTCACGGCTTGTGAAAGTTGCTTTCACGGGCGATACCGAAAGCAGTGTTTCTCCGTTCCAGTTGACGGCCCATGACACTCTCCTTCACGGCCGTGACCGTATTCATGATTTCTTCGTTCTGACCTTCACAGTCGTGACTGGGGTCGAATGATGCCCTCACGACCCATGAAATTTGATTTCATAGTTGTAACAATGCTACATGATTTCCTTCTTCCTTATTTCTTTTGGGTTATTTCGATACAGAAAATTTCAATAGAATATATCCGAAAAATATTACCATCTAAATGACTATACAAGGATCAACATCATATTCATGACCATGAGTCGTTATCTCTAATCTTAGCCGAGTTAATATAATCATGCTAGAGATTAAACATGGATTAAAGATCACAAATATCATCATAAACCATCTTCATCTAGCTTAAGACCTATCATGCAATTATTTCAACATGAAAAGTCTAATAGGAGGGATCCACCTATGTACACACCTAATATGTAGGGGTTTCCTCATTCGTTCTTCATGCTCTAAAAAATCCTCGTCCCCATTCCTTTGAGATATGTGTTGCCATCGATCTCCTTCACATTCTCCTAATGGTTTGGCATGACTTAGGAATGAGAAAAAAAAAGAGAGAAAAAATCACGGGGAGAGAGAGAGAGAGCCTAATTCTTACCTATGCACCTGGTGGAGAAGAAAAAAAGAGAAGAGAGGAAAATGGCTCTAACAGCTAGGGCTTGAGAAGAGTAATAATACTTATGAGAGTTTTTCCCCACCCTAAGAGTCTATTTATAAGGCTTTTTTGGGCTTTTTATCAAAATTTAAACAAATAGGACTGTATTGTCTAAACTAACTCAAAGTCCAGATAATAGATATTATTTATTTAATTAATTCTGATTTATTAAGATCGTGAGTATTGCATTAGTAATTAATACTTTAGGAGCAACAATGATTTGATTCAACAATTCAATTAGTGTAGCTAATTGAAACCTTTCTCCATTTTAAAATGAAACATGCATAATTGTGACCTAAAAAAATGAAATGTAACCAAAAGAGATGTGTAATGTGGATGGGAAGATAATGCATGCTTACATCTTTCTAGGGCTTTTTTGTTATTGATATTACAATCTATACACCATTTCTATGCTATTGAACTGAACCCCCATGTAAAGTCAGAACAAACAGTAAGAGGAATCCTTGTAGAGTGGAAATTGAATCGATCGTAAGACCTTGCTAGGAAAATATGATAATTTGTAACCAATCTGAAGAATATTATAAGAGGAAGCCTATGAGTTTGAAGGCTAAGCAAACAAAACATTCATGAGGCTTCTTCTTTGTGTTAAAATATACCTTTTAGCAGGTAGCAATTTTAGTCTGCATAACAGCTTTTGAGTCTTGAAAGTGGATAAAATATGAGATTAATGCCAATTTGATTGCACTACAAGAGAATATATTCTTCCAGATTGCATAATGTCTTAGAAACAAATAATTAAACCACACAAATTGGTTGTGACATGCGTTTCTGGATCATATATAATCATTCTTTGCAGTACTGTAGTTTAGCTCTTTTTTTCAGAGAGAGAAAGAGAGAGTAGTTTAGCTTTTCTAGATCTCTGTTTATTAAGATTTTATGAAGATAATTTACATGCTTATATATGTTGAAGATTGAAAATAGTTTTCAGGTCAAGAAGAAAGAATTTTTCCGTAATTTTGCAGCAATTCTTCTATTTGGTGTCTTTGGAACAATAATATCGTTCTGCACTATCTCCACAGATATATCTCTACAAGTTCTTTCATGTGTAACTACATCATGATTGCTCCTTATTTTATTTTTTTAGTCTTTTCTGTTTAGAATATTCTCAAATTAGCAAGATCCATTTTTTTTTCTAAAATTAAAAGATCCAGAAGTTTCTCGTGATTGGTTGACACTTATTTACTTCGGCCTGAAAGCCAACAAGTCATCAAAGTGTACGTTTCATTCATCTTTCTAAGGATTTGTCAGTACAACAAGGACCCTAAGTTGCGCTTAATCCACTAGTCTGAAACTTTTTTTGACATGCTTCATATTAAACACATGCTTGGTTTTATCAGTGGCCGATGATTATGAAGAGAAGATGTACTATTGCCTTTTCATGTGAAACATGCTTAGGATTATTGGTGGTGGTGGGGGGGTGTCAAGAGATGGTCATCTTTTATGAACTAGCCCATAGCAATTTGTCTTTTTCCTCATTTTTAGCTGTATACAACTAATGCACATTTTGTATTACCGTTCGCTTGATCTCTTTGTTGGTTTGTTGAAAGTGACTGAGCTCTTATTTTCCTTCAAGCTGTGCCAATGGGAAAGAGACCATGGGTATCCAGTTGTCTCCCTAAAAAATAAGGTCATAATAACTCTAGTGCTGGGAGGGTGTCACATGAAGAGCAGTGATAGTTCTTTTAGAATGGTGCTTAACCATGTATATTCTCATTCATGCCTGTACTGGCATGATTTTGCTTAATCTTTTAATCTATCACTCATCAAATTCAACCTTTAACTAAAAGTTATTTATGGTGTATAGTTAGTGGGTTGAAACTTCTTGTTGACTAGTAGTTCATTAGCGTCAAATTATTTGAACTTAAATATGAACATTTTTTTTTTTGCTTTTGACTACCTTTCTCTTATTTGTTTTCAAATATCTAGAGATGTTAAGCATTTGGCCATAGTGTTTATGCATTTGCATATCTCGGAAATAAGATGACGATCAAGTTGACCTGTCCTGACCACAGTTTAAGACACACATGGATATCTCGAGCGATGCCTAGGGTTGGCACTATGTGTGAGTTCATAGTTTGAACTTCATCCGGTCTCTCGAGAGCTGAAATTTGAGTCTCTTTGCAACACTTTTAAGATGAAGATGTCACAAGTGCTAGTGTCGATGAGGTCATCGATCTCCTTTCCTCCCACCAACCCGTTTGGTGAAAGAGAAGACCTCCTTGGTTGGCCGTCAGTGGAGTCAACATGGAGTAGAGGATGTGCACCACTCCTAGAAGCTTGGGCGATGTGGATGCATCCTCTGAAGCTTCACGATCTTCGGAAAACCACCATGTTGATGGCTCCACGCTTTGGACAGTCCCGCGTCCAATGTGGACCGTCACAAATGTAGCAAGGACTTGGTGGATCTTTCTTCGATTGTCCATGTTGTCAGGCTTCTTCCCAGAGGACTTCTTGCTACGGTTTTCGTTATGGGGGCTGGACTTTCACACATTCGTCGACTTAGGTTCTTCTCATCCACCATTTTTTATCGATTCTTGTTAGCTAATGTGTTCTCTGTTCATGTTCATTTGCATTACTAGTCGGGCGAGTCAGTTCTCTAGTAAAGACGCTATGCCCTTGGATCCCGTGCGGACATGCTCTTGGGCGGATGATGCACGGGCTTTGTCTTGCTTCTCTGGATCATTCAGTACCTCTGAATTGGACCTAGTGGAGCAATGCAAAGCAATCCCAATAAAGTTGCTTTGGTACCACTTGTTACAGGGCCTTTGTATTGACATGGCCATGTGTGGTATTTAGGAAAGAGGGACGTCTAGACAAGCTCTTTTTGTGGTCTTGAGAGATTTGGATAGCAGAAGTCTTGGGCATATGACGGGGCCGTGGAGCAGCGTCATGTGGGATGCCTTGGGTGAGCGCTTGGGCGGGCATGAAGACATGCGCTCGAGCGAGCACTTCTATGAAGGGGAATGGGTCTCCAAATGGGGGTCTTGATGGCTTTGGCTTCAAGATGGAGGCCCCATTTACATGGGGGCGGGGGGCGTCTTGGAGCGCAGTGGTCATAACACGGGGCATAGATCCGGTTATTGAGGCATGCACACCGAAATCAACACAAATGCTTAGGAAATGAGCTTGGCTCAAGAAATTTTCATTAATGAAGGCAAAAGGCTACAACAGGGTGAAGGGTTAGGATGCTTTTCCTCAATATACCACAGCCCCAAAGGGTAGGTTGGTGACAAATGACATGGACAACCATTCATTAGGGATGCATCCGTACTTTATACATAGTTATTATGTTGCCACTAGTTGGCTAACCAATGAAACTCAGTACAAAAGTGTGGAAAAATGATGAAAATACATGGGAAATCCTGGGAAAAATGGTAAAATAACTTAGGATATTCATATGATGTCCCTTGACAAAAGTGGGCATGGCCCATGAGAACGGGGCACTGCGGCGCGGCGTGGTGCAGAGCGTTGTCATTAGCTTGTCCGCATGACAACATTGCAAGGTCGCAAGGTGGCATTGCTTGAGCGGGCCAACAAATGACCCATAACACTAGCATGTTGATGCCATATAGTTTTATCATGACATGCTATGAAAATTTGGTTTTTTCTACCTTGAACTAGTTGTTCTTTTTCCTATTCATGTCAAAGTGGAGATAGTCTTGGGGTTAGGGGTTGTGTGGAATATTTTTAACTCCACGCATGGAGCGTCAGAGATTGAAATAACAATGATTCATATACAACAAACTCTTTTTAATTAAATATGATTTGACCTTTTGTGTTATATCCCAATCATTGATATTGAAATAAATTGTGTCCCTCATGTATGGAGAAAGAAAGTGCTCCACATATGCTTTAATCAAAATATTTTTTGCATCATGATGAAAAAATTCATTCAAAGTTGATAACTTGGCTAGTATTTCATGTTTAAATTTTGTGTTCACATCCGTACACTAGAAGAATCAATTGGATGTGTGGATTTCGAAATTGACAGCCTCGAATCTCTAATTTTCATAATATTTAAACATACTGTTCTTAGATTCTATATATCCAAATAATTTTTAGGTTAAATAGTTTTTGTATTATTTTGAAATGTTTCAATGCAAAACCAATAAGGAGTACATATGCATACAAATCCTTTTAGCAGCCTTTGTTTCTAACATGTGAAACATGGGTTTTTGTGCATGATACATACCCGTTACTTGTTGGATACTTAGGTATATCATAAATACATATTGAATATTTGCATATAAGAAAATCTACAAAAGTTAAATGTTAATATGTACAATATTTAGTAATTATGTTCATATTATGTTAGGCTGCATTTGGTTCAAAATGGCTTATACCTGAAATAGGTTTTCTTTTGTGATGATGAGGAGGATGACTATGAGTCATCATCCGAGTTGTATTAAGGCATTCGATGTCCTAACCGCCGTTGAACCACCACATGAGGAGCGTATGATCCGAAAAAGGCCGCTCCATGGCCTGAACATATACTAGCTGATGTGCCTCAGCTAGCTCTATTGAGCCAAGGAAATGGTCGAGCTTCGAGCTGCAGATGGCGACATTGTGCTCTCCAAGTGAATTGGCAGTTGGTGTGTAGGAAGTCCGTAAGGGACTAGGATTCAATAAGTCTCGAAACTCCTCAGCTCCAATGTCTCTACTTCATCATGCACTTGGGCGATCATCAATGTCTAAGGTGACACTGAAATCACCCTGATCAACCATCTCATCGCTGGTAGGTGCAAATGAATAGTGACTAGCTCCTCACATAGGACCTCCCGTATGGTTGCCACATATGAGCCGTTTACACAAGAGAACATATATTCCTCATCGTCCGCCCGCCATTGGATGTGTACTGAGATGGAGAATCTCTTCCTCTAGGATCTAATCACATCAAAAATATATGAGCACCAACCGATGATGCAGACCCCGGACCGGCCCACGGATCCGAGGCTGATGTGGTCGTTCAGTCGTGTCCTGCCAACTTGGCCTCATGTATAGTCGACGCATTCAGAGAGCTTTGTTTCTTGAGCCCCACAAACTCAGGTATCGACCAAGAGATCGACACTTATCGACTCTCCAAGGCCACATACGGTCCAAGATAGAACCTTCATAGGGAAGGTGGTTGAATCCTCAAGGTCCTGGAGCAGGTACATGCTCCCTCCTGACCTAGTCTCCCATGCAGTCTAGTCTTCACTTGGCATTCTCGGATCTGTCTAAAAGTTTTATTGGTCGGCTTCCTATGCAGTCTAGTCTTCACTTGGCATTCTCGTATCGATCTCTCCAAGGCCACATATGGTCCAAGATAGTGTTTCCGGTGTTGGCCGCACGATCTTGATCCGTCTAAAAGTTTCTCGCCTCCGACATTGACTCATCGCCACCCCCAGCAATGGGATTCGTTGCACCTGGGGTGATGTTTGTTGGTGGGTTTGCAGCGGACCCGTTGTCACATCTTGCCATTAGTGGGCCGCTATCCGACATTGGAGAGGATTGTGTACCTCTTGCAGGTGGTCTTCTTCGACGGCGACTGTATTGGAGACATGCGTCTTTGGATGCCCGTTTGCGGATCGGTTCCACCAGGCAATGGGATGGTGCATGGAAAGGCCTTGGATGGGTGGTGGTTCGGCTGAGCTTGGTGTGGGAAGGTTCGAGGTTGTGCTCGTCTCGGGGTTGGATGCAGGCTCAGGTGGTGGGATTGAGGGTGACATGGTGAATCGATTGGAGGGTTTGTGTCGAGATTAGACTCGTGCTCGATTCATGGGTTATGTTTGGGACGGTAAAAGTGGTTAGTGGATGTATATTAGGCTAGGTGGGGATAAGTGTAGTTGGGATCAACTCACCAATGCCAAGCTTAGTTGGGTGCAACTCTACTAGGGCATTGGGCTCATACAGTTCCTCTGGATTGGGAGGGTCTGACTTGGCGAGGGTGGTGGTTGACCGATTGTGACATCTATGGTTTTGGCTATATATTGACGATGACCTCGGACCATCAGCGTCTCCCTGGGGTGCTGATCTTGATGGCGAAGAACTCTGCCCTGAAATGGAGCATATATTGATGATGATAGTTGACGTCGTGGCAGAAGGCTAATTGACACCCTAATGCATGATATATCCGACAACATGAGTGGTGGGATAGTGTTGGAACTAAGTGATTGAAAGTCCCAACCACCCTTTGCACCGCTTCCGTCATCATGATATGTAGAGGAACCCCACGGATCTTGACCTTGATGACTGATGTGCATGTCCCTGGAGTGATGCCATCGCATGGCTCCATGGTTGCCATGTGATGACGTTTCAGCTGGCGGTGAGAATGATGTGATCAATAGTGTTTCCTTTTTATTTTGAGCTCGAGAGGAGCAAACAAAGGTGGTTGGTGATGCGCGACATATGGAAAGGCGAGCTGGCATCGAGGATGGTAAGGAGAGCCGATCTGGTGTAAGACAGGTTGAGAAGCAGGCACAAGGCATGATTGGTGGAAATCGATGTTCCATTGGGTGGCTGGGGACCACTATAGAGTGGCTAGAGTTGTAAAGGTATTGTGCGTACACGTTTGGTTTATTGGGAAGGTTTTGATGGATGCTCTTGCATGTGGTGCTTTAGCTTCCCTCTCCGGTGTCGCCAACTGTGGTTGTTCCTTCCCAATCCCGGATGTGGACCTCATGGATTGTGGTATATGACATGTGAATTGTTAGTGGCCAGTGTGGCCACATCTCCGGCACCAAAGGGACCAGTGCAGTCCTTCACGAGGTAACCTTGGAAAAGACATTTGAAGCACAACGTCGACGTGGGGCCGCTTACTAGTTGGAGGGGGCGAGCGTATTCTCCCATTCACCAAAGAGACGACGATGTTGGGGGTGCATTTCTATGTTTGGTAGGGGAGAGGTGGTTCCGCTGGATGAGGCTCTCTGAGAAGGTGGTCGTGCCATCAAGATGGAGCTCCCGGAGATGTTTATTACTGCTGGAACTTTCACTAGGCTTGAGCCACCTCACACACAACCCCACATTGAATATCTGGCTGCATATAGTTGGATTAAACAGATGAACCACATGATTATTAGCAATGAATATATCAGCCTTGTTAACACAATATATAGGCACTATAGAGGGAATAGAAATCCTAAAGTCTCGTAGTATGAGACTATCCATAGAACCTCACATGTGGTATGAGCCATTGTTCAATATTCTAACTCGGCACTAGAATGTGAGATCACATTTTATTTCTTGTCGCACCATGTTACAAGGTTTCCACCAACATACGTGCGATAACATGTGGTCAGTCTTCTATCTTCATGAGCTCTGGAATAATCTGCATCAAAATTTCTCCATACTTTCAAATATCCATGATATCTAAAGTGAAGACCTTTTCCTGGAGAGGCTTTATGATATCTAAGAACCTGATATACACCTGCCAATTTATCTCTCGTGGCAGCTGCATAAATTGGCTATGGAGACCAACAATGTAGTAAATGTCAAGACGAGTGACAGTAAGGTACAAGAGCTTGCTAACATCTTCTAATACAAGACTATTCAAGTCAGTCAGAGATAGTTGTGGATCCATAGGAATAGTTGTTGTTTTGTAGCTCGTCACACCAGTTTCTTTTAATAAATCAAGGACATATTTTCTTTAAGAGAGGACAAGCATCATGAGACTGATTTACTTCAATCCCCAAGAAATATTTGATTAGGCCAAGATCTTTAGTCACAAACTACGTCTACATAGATTTTTTTTTGCCAAAATTACATTAGAATTACTATCGAATAGTAAAATGTCATCAGCATATATGATGTGAAGTGTGGGTTAATATAGAGAATGACCATAGGTTAGGATGTAAAGGCAGGGTCAAGCTTCTGTAAAAGTTGTCTTCACTTCAAATTTTAATATTTATAAACCTAGCACACTCCTATCACCGCAAGTATTTGGCAATCGTCGAGTACTTCAAGTATCGATCCATAGGGAAATTTGGTTTTCACACCTCTACTTCCACTTTTCCTCAAGCAAGTTTGGGTTGGGGCTTGACACTTGGAGGTTCAAGCCCAATCTCGGAAAAGTGAGGGGTAATTGATTGAAAGCAGGAATAAGTTTTTGGCTTTTAAATAGAAAATGCAGAAATTAAAAGAAAGATAGATCTAGTTATGGGATCTCACCCAACCTCTCTTTGACATGAATATATAAAAAGTCGCCTAGGCCCTTACACCACGGGTCAAGGCAACACCGCTCTTGCGGTGATTGCTCTACCCTTTATCTTTTCGCTCTCGCGGTGAAGGCTCAAGGCTTGCCCAAATGCAATTTGGCCATACTCACACTCTCTCTCAGGGAGGAGAGCTCACCATCTTAAATGTTGATAAAGAATTAAATCTTGACACCCAAGTGCCAGAGGGGTACCGCCTCTCGGCGTGCATTGGCCTTTTTTCCAAGGGGGACCTAAAGATTCAGCTAGAGTACTCTCTCAGGTTAGAGTATAACCCCCGCTCTCGCGGCGATCATCTAATCAGCAAGCCCCCACTCTCGTGGTGTATGCTCGCGGGCTGACTAAGAGATTATTTCCCCAAGTTACCTATCAAGCCTCTCTCGAGGTCAAGGCAATAGCTCGGTTCCCCTCTCTATCCAAATCTATAAGTCAAATTCAAGATTGTTGCTGCTCACTACGGGTCAAGCTCCGGAGGTAGGGTTCGACTCTCACCTAACCCCTTTCTCAAAAGGCATAACCCAGACTGGGCCTTCAAAATACTCGCTTTCTTTATTTTTCTTCTTTTATAAGAAATCAGAGATAGAGAATGGAAGAGACTAGTCTCTCGGCTCACTGTGTGAAGGTGGCAACACTATATGGCCCTTGTGACAATGCGCACTTGTGAAGAATCAAGCGAACAACAAGAAAACATAAACACAAACCATCAAACACAATTCGTAGCGCGAGATCAATTAGGCGATATAGGAATGAAAACTTAAAACATAAGAGCAGATTTGATAAGAAATAGAGGTTCCCCTTGGATTTCGACGATAAGAGTTTAGCTGGACATCCTAGGGCTAACAAGTATAAGATCAAAACAGAGTTCAGCCAACATAGTTCCTTGCCAAAATGAAAACTAGTAAGCACAAAAGAGAGTAAAGTTTCGGTGTTTGTCATCCCCTCCTCTCTCGCCCATACACTTCCCCTTTTCCTAATATCCTTCTCCCTGTTGTCATCAGGCCTCTCGTCGTTGATTTTCCAAAATTCGGAGGTGCAAGGAATTTGAAATCCGCAAAATCCTTAAAATCTCAGTCAGGTGAAGGGTAAGCTCCGCAAAATTAGGGCTGACAGTTATCCAAGCCCCCCGCTGCAACAGAAATGGAAAGAATTTAAATTTCGAATGCTCAAAATGCATAAATCAAAGAAATTAGTTATGCTCTCTCTCAAATTAATTCAGACTCCCAAAAATCAAATATAAAGATGCTGAATATTTAAAATGTTGAAAATGAATATAAATCAGCATATAACGTTTACAAAAATAGAGCTCAGGGCAAGCTTTTAGGAGGTTGGGTCCAACTTTTTGGGTATACCTCTTTCTGTCATCAATTTCTCCCAAACTTAAACTTTTGCTTGTCCTCAAGCAAATAAATTAGAGAATTTAAGACCAAAAAGTAGGATTCGAATCCGATCACAAAATAAGTAATGCATCAATTAACCCAAACCCAAGATATTCAACCTTCAAGCACAATTTATAGATTATTAGCAGATTAAGACTCTGAGCAGGGATCACTGAAACGAAGGAGTAGGGTTTACTCGAGAGCTTACCCCAACCTATTAGTTTACTAAGTTCAGCCTGTGTCTCAGACCTAGGGACCTTCCTCGGTAGGAACTAGATAATTAACTTGAGCCCTCACTTGTTTTTCACCCCATATTTTTCTTTACATGTTATACATTTTTCAGTTCAGCCTACATGTGTTTCTCTAGTTGGTCAAGAAAGGTGTGACTTGATCTCCTCAACACGGGCCTTGCTTTTCTTCCGATAATACTCAGCTTGGATGTTGGAGATGCAGTGTAATACTCATGTCATGAGCAGAGGAGTAATCAAGTTTGGGTTTCCCACAACACTAGCCCACACATTTCTTCCTAGAATACTCTTGTGGGGTGCCTAGGGTGTGAAGTTCATCACATACTCGAATCTCGGGGTAGAGATAAGTAGAGTAGGTACAACCTTTCGGGCTCAAGTAGAGTTAACACAAGTAAGTTGGGGAGTGAACCAATTTCTTTTTCAGGGCTTGATTTTTCCAATAAATTTCAGATCCAAGGGGATAGAGGTCAAGCTTCTAGATCTAAGGCCAAGACTTTTTTCAAAAAATATTAGACATGTTGCCTAGGTTTTGATCCTTATTCAGAGCCAAGTTAGATTTCAAGATTTGAATTTATAGGTGCTCAAGAAAATAAAAAATCCTAGGCTTGAGTTCTGAAACATGCTCATAATGCTCTTAAATTTTTAGTTCAATGCAAGTAAAAATTAGCTTGGGGCAAGCAAATAGATGTTCAGGTCACAGGGTAAAGTTAAGTAGGTTAGGGATTGACATTTTAGAATGTTTCAGAGTCCAGAGGTAGAAAATCTCAAAAATAACTATATACAAATCGAAATGGAATGAGAATAGAATAAAGAGGTGTAGAGCGTACCATTGTCTCCCCCAAACTTAAGCACAACACTCTCCTAGTGTTGATTCAAGGTGGGAGAGATCCAGGGTTCAAAAGCTGGGAGGTGGAGTTCCGGGAGCTGATGGTTGTGCTCCCAATCGTTGCTCAAGCCGCTTCAGGGTTGCCGCCTGCCCTATTAATATTTTTCTAACCTTGCACAGATCCTTTTGCAGTTGTTTGTTCAACACACAGAGATTTAATCAAGGCATTATGTTGTACCATCTTGGTCGCTTACGTGTCCGGTGTGGCAACTGGTGTGCTTGAGGTGGCAGGGTTGGGTTGAGCTGGTAGAGAGGTCGGGTGGATGTCCTTATTCTTGGCAGCCGGGGCTGGTTCCTCGAGCTCCCCCTAGTCTTCATCGCTCAGTACGGATAGGTGCAATGACCCAATTATTTTCTTTGGCGATTGAGGTTTTGGAGGAGTTGGGAAGTCGAATGGAGCCGAGCGCAGGATATTCAGGTAGAAGAGCCCATCTATTTGTGCAATAATTTTCATATTTAGAAGGGTGGTGAGGTCTACCTTCAATATGGTGTTCGAGCAGGCATCCGTAAAAGTCCAGGCGGCAGGCTTCTGCGATTGGTGTGAACATGCCTTCAAAGGTGATGGCTCCACTCTTCTGGCTAGTGAACTGCAAGAAGTTTCTTAGGGCGAGCTCGGTGAGGTCAATGGGTAATGCTTTGAGGAAGCCCCAAATGATGTAGATTTCTCCCTCCCAGACCATTTGCTGTGTTGGCGCGGCCAAAAGTCGTGTTGGCGAGCACTAGGTGGAGGTACTTCACGATAGGGTTGGAGATGTTGGACGCCTTGGTATTCCGGTTGTGCTCTTCTTCGATACCAGTGATGAGACGCCATGTGTGTTGCTTGTCATACCCGGTTTTCTTCTTGTCCATCATCTTTGTAGGGAAACCCCACACTCGAGCGAAGCGGCTGAAGGTCCAGTTGAAGTTCTTGTTGAATAGTCGAAAGGAAGCCGTCCTCCCAAAAATGTCGAAGGACCTTAGGAACTCCTGCGCGATCTCTGGGTATGTGGTCTAGATCTTGAAGAAAAACTTCTTCACTCTGATCTTCTTTGTCTGTGTCTCGAAGTCATTAAGGAAGCCCATTATGTTCAGGGTCACGCCATCCAGGTATTTCGTTGGAATGAAGCTTTGGTTGGCCAATGTCTTGTAGCAATCTTCTTGCTTTATGCCGCTAAAGATGACGGCGGTAGGGAATTGAATCAGTTCGCTAGGATCTAGGTCCTGGAAGGCGGGGTCATTATCTTCATCAGATTGTGCCTCCTGGGTGGCGTCTTTCTCCTCTTTGGGTGAGACTGGCTTCTCTTGAAGTAGGGCTCACTCACCTTGAAGTAAGGCTTGTTCCCCTTGAAGGACGTCTACGTCTTCGTCTCCTTCTTCTGCACCTGTTCCGCCGAGGTCGGGGCTCGGTGAAGTACTGCATGACGGTGTAGTATCTATGAGCTGGGGCATCGATGAAGGAGGGATGGAGCCCTGCGTCTGTTCGACTGCCTCCGTCCTTTGTGATGCGGTTGGGGACGCAGGTTTAGAAATAGCTGGAGCTGGTGGCATATGATGAGCTGGAGGAGATGTTGCAGCAGATGGAGGCGTGATGACCTCCGTAGTGGGTGTGGTGGTGGTCTTCTCAGCGGTAGGCGAGGCTGCTGGGGTAGACTCCACGGGTGCTTCCATCAAATCTTCACGAACTAGACAGATGACGGGTGCAACTGGTGTTTCCTCCATCTGTCGCGTCATCAGAGGTTGCAGCCATTGCCTTCTTCTTCTTGGCCTTCTTGTGGCTGTGTTTTTTTTTCTCTTGCTGTAGAAGAAGCTTTCGCTTAGCGCTCTTTTTCTTCTTCCTTAGTTTGGGGCTGACTGGCGGGACATGGTTGCTCGCTGATGTTGTGTCAGTCGTCGTTGGTTCTTCTGTGTCGGTCATGGCTTGGATGATGTCAAGGTCGACAGGGTCCTCTAGTATTCTCCCTTGTTTTTCCTTTGACTTTGGCCTCTAGATCTTTCGAGTAGATTGTCCGCGTGTAGCCACCATATTGCGGGATTTCAGGAAGGGTGTTGTACGGGCTGAGATCTGGAAGCTTTAGAGTTTGGTGGCAGTTGTGTAAGTGGTTGCTAAAGAGTTGCCTCTGGTATGACAGGGTTTAATAGGTAAGAGGGGTTGGAGACTTGAGTATGGTGTCATCGCAAATAGGGTAGAGGTAGCGTTTTTCTCTTTCATAGGGGTATTTATAGGATGATAGTGCGGGCTAACCCACTGATGCCGCATTTGCGCGTGGGCCAAGTGGGGCCTCTATGGTTCTGGTTTGATAGTTTAGTACACTAGTGGTTCCGGTTGAGGTTGCATAAGGGGTTGAGTCTCAGCCCTAGATACTCTGGTTAACCCTCGAAAAAGGTTGGGTCGAACTAAACAAGTTGGCTGCTTTATTCCTACGAAATTATGCGAAAAATGAGAACACAACAAATGTTAGCAAGTGCACTAGTCGAACAAGTAATAAAGTGAAAGAGTAGAGTGTCGAACACACGAGGAATTATATAACTAACTAATCAGATTTCTGGGATAATAGGAGAAAACATTGGCTTCAGGATTAATGTTTCAGAAAACTAGTAGTAATAATAATAATAATAATAATAATAATAATAATAATAATAATAATAATAATAATAGTAATAATAATTATATAGGGATGATGACTAGGGCCTGAACAATACTAAACTCAAGATGAATATCTCAAAACCTTACACAAAAATCGAATATGAGATAAAGATCACTATTGAATCTTCAGATGGTTAGGCAAACTTAAAGTTATGAATTTCCTTAATGGGTAACTCAACTATTTTGTATCAAATAATCCAGAAAATACCCCTTAACGGGTCTATACTCAGGAAGATAACACATGACGCAGTATGATGTTTCCCTAGACTATTAAACCACTCTTAATGGGTTGACCTAACAGACCACAAATGAAAATGCCCTTAACGGGTCAGAATCGCAGGACACGAATTGCAAACATATTGACCACATTACACAGCTAATGATCAATTGTTCAAACTCAGATTTTGGGAAAACATGTTCATGAAGAAACAATTCAATGGAAGTCTTGAAAGCTATATAAATTCTATGGTAGCAATGATCTCAAAACATACAAACTAAATAGAAAAATATCCAGAATAAACTATCTCAGATTACAGAAAAGGTTTCGTCCCAACAACGTATGGAACAAAGAATACACCTATGGAAATTGAGAAGACAATGAACAAATCCTTAACGGATGATGATCTTGACTCCTCAGCAGCCCTTCAGAATAAACTTCGTTCTCTGGATTCAAGGTACATGTTGACGGCTCTTTCTTCTCTTCTATCTTCTTCTCATCCCCCTCCATCAGGTTGCAGACGAAGTCTTTTATACCTAGGGTTTCCGTAGGGTTGGATGATGGTGTAGACCCTTGGATCAATTCTGCCTTTCCATCAACGATGATGATGAGAGTCCAATAAAACTTATCCCAATCCTCCGAAATATTATAAGAGTCCAACCTCTAAAGTCTTCAATCAAATCCCGAACTTCCTGGCCGTCAAATTATCTTGGAATCTCAAAAATACAAATCTACGTACCTTCATCACGACTCGTGACAAGATGTCACGACCCGTAAATATAGGTATCTTCATTGTTCCTCAATATGTCACGACCCGTGATAATCTGTCACGGCCCGTAACTCGAGCTCATTATAGCATCTGCTCTTGAATTCTTCATATCTTATGGCTAGTAATATGTAATCACGGCCAATAATGATTCTGGATTTTGTAATCTACTGCTTTTGTCTACGCCGTGATAACAAGTGACGCGCCATGATATTAGACTTCACGGCCCGTAACATGGTGTAACGGCCCGTGATAGATCTGATTTGAAGTTGCAGCGCCTCGGCAGGTGGTTGTGATATGCACATTGCGGTCGTGATAACCTTCATAACGGCTCGTGATGCTTCATCACGACCCTAACTTGTGAGTTGGAAGTTGCAGCACTTACGATAGGTCATGATGCGATCTTTACGGTTCGTTGTGACTTTGCTACTAGTATTGATGCATCACAGCCCGTAAAATGCTATCACGACCTGTGATACATTCCAAGAGTTGGTTTCTTCTCAAGCACATCCTTTTTTGGTATTCAGATGAGTTTGATTCTTCTTCCACCTTTCCATGTGGTTTCCTACAAAATAACACCAAACATGGGTAGATTTTGGACTTGGAAGAATATAAACAAATCAAGCTAGAAATGGATGCAATGCTATGTAAAAATGACTTAGAATAATGCCTAATGAAAACCCTAAAATATGTTGTAAAATGCTTGCATCAACCCCAAGCTTGGATGTTTGCTTGTCCTAAAGCAATATTCAGAGCAAAACTCAAAAAATAAAAGTATTTCGATCATTGCTTCCATCCTACTGAATAAGTACTATTCGCTTGCCTTCATTTATGAACTCATCACCAGAACTCATTTCCACAATCCGATTAATCTCAGTCTCATAAATTCTTGGTACTTAAACACATTTAAACTCTTTCCAATTTAGTCCTACATGCATCAATGATTATTATCTCAAATAAGAACTTCAATCCTGAAAACACGTGTATAGTGAGCTTAACAAAATAATTTATTTTTTAGTTTTTTTATTTTTTTCAATCAATTTATTTTTTAGATTCTAGCCTTCACACATGATTGCACAAGGAGGTCCGTGTAGCGGGCTTTCGACTAATGACTCCCAGACCAAAAGTCCTTAGGGTAACAGGTGATGAAGCACCCCTCGAGCTTATTTGCCCGAACTCTCCCAGGTTCTGAGTTGAGGTTCAATCATAGTAGTGAATTGATTGTTAGTGTGCTTTTCCATATTGCACAAGGGGGTCCATGTAGCGGGCTTTTGATCCGTGGATCCTAGACCAGATGGCCTTAGGTCGCCAGGCAAGAACCCCTACGAATCTGAACCCTCCAAGGTTCCGGATAACACAGGTCACAACCTCCTCAACTACTTAAACATAATATATTTTCAATCATATACATATATTTGTTTGTTGTAATAAGCTCAAAATACACTTAATGGTTCAATACGGAAGTAATTATTATCAACAATAATAAAAAAGACATGCATGACATAAACCATAAATTGTAGTTTAAGTATCTAAGATTCTATTTGGCAACAATCTACAGTATATCTTTTTCCAAAGTTAAGGTGATAAGAGATAAACTTAAGGCATTAAAATTTCGCTATCTATAAGATGTCTCTGAACATTATTTTCAGAAAATTAAATTTCAAGACATGAGACAATTTGATATTTTTGGGTTTTATTTTTTTTAATTTTTTGGATTTTCATTGATATGACAATCATGCAATACAAGATGATAACAATGCAATAAGAAAATATGCAGTACATCAAGCAACTATGCATAACATAAGCAAATATGATGCATGAGAATGCAACTACCCCAAGCTTAAACCAAACAATGCCCTCAGTGTTTAGGCCCAACCGAAGGGAGGGTACAAGATGCATGAACATAAAGACTCAAAAATCAAAAGTACAAAAAGACCAAATACAACCTAGTATACTCCTGAGGTGGTGTTGGCGGTGGTGGATAGAACAACAATGCTCCGTAGTGACCTGGTTAACATTATAAGCATGCATGCGTTGGACCATGTTCTTAGTCCTCTCCTGGCGGTCTCTGATGTCGCCCTGCATAGAAGTCAGAATAGAGTACATAGACAAAAAATCATAAGCAATAGGAACACTAGAAGGGTTAACATTCATGTAGGAGGGCTGCTCATGATGGGTAGGCTCTGGGGCCCGACGAGGTGGAACTATCGGCGACGGCTATGGTGCATCTATAGGCAGCAGGATCCAATTGGCTTCGTTTGTAGAGTCGAATATCTCCGTCTCTGAACAAGCCTTGTCATTTTCTGTATTTTATGAAAGGGCTATTATTCTTTAGGAACAATTACCTATTTATGTATCCATTCAATGACAATTTCTTTATTCGAGCTTCACAAATTTCCATTTGCATTTGATCTTTAATGTGTTGCGTAAATCAATACTTCTAGATCATCTTTTACAAAATTTATCTCAAATGATTCGATATTTATTGATAAATCTTGTCCTTCTTCCTTGACTTTGATCGATGCATATATTTAGCCTCGTTGGGATATCTATTCTCCATGAATAGATGTGGATTTACTTTCATAAACATATGAAATTAACAAGGTCTTGTAACATTTCTTTTCAATAGTCTCACAATCTCAAAATATTTTCGAGAAACGAATATCAATCACGTAACATCATAATAATCCATTTCTATACTTTTCTATATTTCACTGTGTATTACATGGTTCACAATTCAATATACAAATAATGACTTACCACATTACATTAACAATCTTCGGTGGATGCTCATGACGATTACACATGGACGTTGGAATTTAAATAATTAGGAATCTATACAATCGCAATTTATAAACTTTAAACCTAAAATAATCATTTCTCTATAACTCAATAAAATATTTTTACTTTACTACCAATGACTAAATAGTCTTAACCTTTTGATCTTGACAATATGACATTACACAATAAATCTTTTACAATAAACTTTGAAAACCAACATATGCATATATATACATATAATTTTAGACTTCATAACCATAAATATCAATCAAGTTTCCTAACAATATGTCATGACCTGATGACTCGATATAGACGACTTTATCGATAGCCTTTCACTTTTAGTAACTTATACTTTAGAACTTAATCAACAATGATTTAAATATTAATATTAGACTTTAATCTCGATAACTTGCTACAATGAGCCTTTTTGTTAAGCTCTGATACCAAACTATAACGCCCCAAAATCTGGCATAGACATGCGGCCGAATCTATATTCGACACGCAGTCAGGTGGACCCGGAAACGCAACAACAATAAAATAATATATGTTATAAAACTATAAAAAGCGGAAAATTATTAATAATAAAATATAATTAGTATAAGACTCAATAATAATAACAAAATTTATGCATATACCATGTGCAATCTTTACGTCGAGAGCAATGCCACCGCGATCCATTATTCTCGATTACCTGCACGGATCCAGAATGCAGGGAAAATTCATCCTAGTTAGTCGTATGTGGGAGTCATATTTATTTTAAAGACCTAATATTAGCCTTAAAAGATCATATCAATAAATGTACATTTATATATCAATAATAT
>LTAE01008181.1:0-21109 GCA_001647135.1 Pontederia paniculata | reverse complement strand
AAAGCAAAGTGTCCTAGTGGATCGACACCTAAAGTACTCATCGATTGCCGTATACTTGCGGTGATAGGAGTGTGCATAGGTTCATAAATAGTAAAATTTGAAGTGAAGAACATTCTATATAGAAGATCGATCCTGGTTAACCCCATAACCTGTGGTCATCATCTATTCGACCCCACACTTCGCATCAATGTCCTACTCAGTATTTCTGAAGCTGGGTTATGGGGAATTAAAGACATCAATTTTTTTGCTACAAATAGCCGACTAGTCTCTAAAGAAGGCCAAAGGAATTATAGAAGATGTATTGGTAAAGGTGGACATATTTGTGTTTCCGGTTGATTTCATCATCATGGACATGGAAAGTGATGATGATGTTCCCACTATCCTAGGCAAACATTTTCTGGCCACAGAAAATACATTGATTGATACAGGGCAAGCTGACTCTTAGAGTCGAGGATGAAGATTTGAGCTTCAGAATGGCCCGCGCACTGAAACAACTGATATGTCTTCCTATTATGTTTTGGACACCTATGAAGATGATCACTCAGATATGTTGGATGACATAGTAGCTGACCATTTGAAGAACATAGAGACTGAAGTATCTGAGATGGAGTCAGAGGAGGAGATCAAGGAAGAGACTCAATCAGAACTTAAAGAGTTATCATAACTTAAAGAGCTACCTTCTCACCTTAAATGTGCTTTTTTAGGAACTAACTCAAACCCTATTATTATTTCTTCTTCTCTAACAGGCAACATGGAGAGAAGGTTGTTGGAGGCCTTGAGGAGACACAAGCAAGCTATTGCTTGGTCAATCTAAGACATCAAGGGGATCTCCCCCTCAATCTGCATGCACAAGATTCTTATAGAGGAAAACATCAAGCCCACGTGCCAGTTCCAGAGAAGACTGAACCCGAACCTGAAGGAGGTGGTGAAGAAGGAAGTGATTAAGCTACTGGATGGAGTGATCATTTATCCGATCTCTGATAGTCCCTGGATTAGTCTTGTCCAGGTGGTGCCCAAAAAAGAGGGCATTTGAGTCCCAAAAAATGCAAAGGATGAGTTGATATCACGTAGGACAATGACAGGATGGCGGTATGGGAAGTTGAATGGAGCCACCTGTAGGATCATTTTCTCCTTCCCTTTATTGGATGTTAGAAAGAGTCTCAGGACATAGTTTTTATTGTTTCTTAGATGGGTATTCAGGGTATAACCAGATAGTGGTTGCACCTGAAGATTAGGACAAAGCAACCTTTATGTGCCCTATGGCACTTTCTCTTATCATAGAATGCCTTTTGGATTGTGTAATGCAACAACTTTTCAAAGGTGTATGATGGCTATTTTTGCTGATATGAATGAGTCAATTCTTGAGGTTTTTATGGATGATTAGACATTGTTTGGTGATTCCTTTGAGGATTGTCTGAATAATTTAGCGGTTGTGTTGAAGAGATGTGAGGAGACTAATCTTATCCTTAATTGGGGGAAATGTCACTTAATGGTGAATAAAGGCATTGTTTTAGATCATAAGATTTCAGAGATAGGAATAGAAGTAGACAAGACTAAGATAGATGTCATAAAAAACCTAGCACCACCAATCACTATTAAGGGAGTCTGTAGTTTTCTGGGGCATGCAGGCTTTTATAGGCGCTTCATTAAGGATTTTTTCTAAGATAGAAAAGCCTTTGACCACCTTGTTGTCTAAGGATGTCAAGTTCAATTTTGATTCTTCTTGTCTTGAGGTTTCCCAAAGCCTCAAGGACAAGTTGCCTTTTGCCCTATAGTAGTTGCACCTGACTAGAGTTCACTTTTTGAACTCATGTGCGACGCTAGTGATGGAACCATATGAGTTGTTTTGGGTCAACGCTGCAATAAAATGTTTTGTGATATCTATTATGCTAGCTGGACCCTTACACCTGCTTAGATAAACTACGCCACCATGGAGAAAGAATTTTTGGCTATTGTGTACACATTTGATAAATTTTGATCTTATATAATTTGTTCCAAAATCCTGGTGTGTAAAGATCTTGCTACCATCAAACACCTCATGCTCAAGAAGGAATCCAAACCAAGGTTACTGAGATGGGTTCCCTTCTTTCAGGAATTTGATGTGGTGATTAAGGACAAGAAGGACTCAGAGAACGTGGTGGCAGATCATCTATCAAGATTAGAGAACGCCCCTGGGAAGAAAGAAGACATAGTGGAAGAGTTTCTAAATGAGAAGATATTAGACTATGACACACTCTACCAAGTCATTCGCAGATGTGTACCCGAGGAGGAGTTTGAGAAGATTCTGAATCACTACCATGACCAGCCAATAGGAGGACACTTTGGACCAAATAGGACTGCTGCAAAGGTCTTGGAGTGTGGATTCTACTGGCCTATGTTGTTCAAAGATGCAAATGAATATTGTAATCAATATGATCAGTGCCAGAGGTCATGTAACACCTCTCATAGAAATGAAATGCCTCTGAATTTATCTTTTGTGATATTCTTTATGTCTGGGGAATTGGCTTCATGGGTCCTTTTCAAAAATCATATAAGAATGAATATATTCTTGTAGTTGTCGACTATATATCTAAGTGGGTGGAGGCAATTGCTACACCCACCTATGATGCAAAGATATTTACTAAGTTTGTAAGAAAAATATATTTTACTAGACTTGGGCTTCCTAGGGCCATTATCAGTGATAATGGGACACAATTTGCAAATAAACTATTTGATAAACTAATGAATAAATTTGGTGTTCCCACAGACTGAGAACACCCTACCATCCACAATCTTGTGGGCAAGTGGAGTTGACTAATAGGGAACTGAAGAGAATGAGAAAAAATAGTGAATGTATCTAGAGAAGATTGGTCTCTCAAACTAGATGATGTTTTATGGGCATAGAGGACAACTTTCAAAACACCCTTAGGAATGTTACCCTATAGGTTAGTGTTCGGTAAATCCTGTCATCTGCCTATAGAACTTGAACATAAAGCATATTGGGCAACCAAATTTCTAAATTTTGACATATAGGAGGCTAGGGAAGAAAGAATGTTAACATTGAATTAACTAGATGAATTCAGAACCCAAGCATATGATAACAATAAGTTGTATAAGGAAAGGGTTTAAAATTTGGCATGACCGACACATCAAGCAAATCGAATTTTTACCCGATTAGAAAGTACTCATATACAATATAGATTAAGATTATTCCCTAGGAAACTTAGGTCTAGGTGGAGTGGACCTTATGTGATTAAAGAATGTACACCTCAATGGATTGTTGAACTGTTAATTCCTGATGGATCTGACACCTTTAAAGTCAATGTCAGAGATTAGAACACTATGCAGGAGACGGGTTTACGAGGCAAGTCCTTGAGTTGGATCTACTGGAACCATGATTCCAATAGGGGCAAAAGTTGTACATAGATATCTAGTTTGGAACTTTTAGGTTTTAGAAAAAAAATTTCGAGAAGAGGTTGTTCGCTTACGACCGTGATATTATAATCACGGGCCGTGACCGTAATGGAGAAAAATCATTGGTTCGGTTCGCACACTCTCTCACACTCACGGGTCATGACACTTTTGTCACAGTCGTGACATCTGCTATATAACAAGATTCAAACACTTGCCGATCACAAGACATGTCCCTTTGTTCACGGTCACGTGTATCACATGTACGATCATCATATGTGATCACAGTCATGATACCTTAGGCACAACCGTAACTTTTAATCATGACTAAGACACAGTCATAACACGGGATTTCCAATTATATGATTTCACAGTCGTGACAACTGAGTCACAAACTGGGAAAATTTAGTCGTGACCTATTTCACCTCGTTATGTGTCATTTACGTGTAAATTCTATTTGTCACGACCGTGACACCTGAGTCACAGGCCGTGACAAGACTTTGACCGACCACTGGATTTGAATCAATCTGAGTCGTCTATTCCTAAACTGTCACGGGATTGATGATGGATATTGTAGAAGTCGCGTTCGTGAAATCTATAAAACCCTCCTGACTCATCGACTGAAACCACACCTTTTCCACCCTCTCTATGTGTTCTCTCTCAGTTCTTTCCATCGTCGACGCCTCTCCAATATTCGTTCAAGACGACAAGTACACTCTGCGACGTCGCCAATGATCCTGCATCCCCTCCGTCAAGTTGTCTGGCAAATTTCGTGCTTTGATGACACGCTACAATCGACTGCAACCTCACCGGTCCCCCGCATATTCGCGACACCGGCCGTGACGTTCAAATCACGGGTCGTGATGTTCTGCTGAAGAAGATGAAGGAGACAAAGTGCACGGTCGTGACATATTCCATCATGCCTATGATCGTCTGCATCAACCTTTCACGATCATGAGTCTCGAATCATGGAACGTGACTCTTTTTCCGCAGCAGCGCATTATCCATCGATCACGTTCGAGACTCCCAGATCACGGGCTGTGATCTTCTGAAGCATACTTATCATCTTCATTAAATCATGGCCATGACTATCCCTTCACGCCCATGATCGAGCGGCTACAACCCTTCTCCCTCCCCTATTTTGCAGATTTTTCCTATGGATCAGAGGAAAAGACAAAGGGTTTTGAGGATTACCAGTGTAGAGCAGTCAGTTGCACCTAAGGAGGAGCTTATCTCCCTTCCAAACTCAGTCCTACCTGAATAATGACATGAAGGTAAAGTACAAAGATCTTTCTTTTCTGTAGACAACTCCGACTCATTTTGCCCATGAGGAGACCATGGAGAGATTCAGCCTGTTGGGCGATATATCACATACTTTCAGAAGGATCAGCATTGCTCACTTTCTTGGCTAGTCCTGCGACACATATGAGAAGCCGACATAGGAGTTTCTCAGTAGCTTCAAGACTACCAACCTGGAGGGAGATGAATACAAGGCGACAAAACTCGACTTCCAGCTCTACAATAAGAGGTTCTCTTTTTCCCTGAATGAATTCAATGATATTTACCAGTTTCCACATGGGGGGGAGAGATGTGTCCCACGAGATTTCAATTCCCGCACATTATGGACTACTATTACTAGAGAGCGGACCCTCTACTATCACTATGCGAAGAGAAGTTAGATTCAGAACCTGGTGTTTCTCTTGGCCCACAGGATTCTCTCCAACACCATATGCGAGCGAGGTGATAGCGACAGGTCACCTAATGAGATAGATCTCTTCCTTCTGCACGCCATGGTGGAGGGCATTCATCGCTAGGAATTTTGAGCGCCATGGTAAGAAAGTGAAAGGCTGGATAACAATTGGAGGTCTCATCACTCCCATCGCCGAGCACTTCATGCTGAAATTGGAGGAGGCGAAACTGCTGAAAGGGAGTATTTTTTCTGGATGAGAGCACCATTTTGAATATGAAGCTAGCAGTCGTCGATAGTCGGATCAGGAGCTTCATCTTCAAGAACCGACGAGACCGGATTCTTTGTTGTGACATCCAGCGGTTTCACAATATTTGACAGGGACAACTAGTTGTTCTTTCCACCTCTCTCAGAGATGCCAGTTGAGCCCACCAGTCGTTCTTAACTTCGATGTCCGACGCAAGTCACTGAAGAGGCACCAACTTGTGAGCTTCCTGAGGCACCTACTAAAGAGACGTCTTCATATGCATCACAGTAAGGTTTATATACTACCTTGGAGGCAATTCAGGCAGAGCAACAATGCCAGGGGATGATGATCACAGACATGAGGATGGAGTTCATAGCCAGATTTGATAGCCAGGCTCAAATGTTGATGGAGATGCAAGCTTACCAGGACAGCATGAGGGATAACATTCAGTGGCTCTGTGACCATCAGAGTAGCAAGAGTACATTCGGAGGTTTCTTCTCTCCGACTCGGCCACTGCCACCTATGGACTAATTTGGTTGTACTCATTTTCCTTTTTCTTTTCATTGCATTATTTTAATTGCATCTTATATCACCTCCTTTGGCAAGGACTTGAACACCGAGGACAATGTCTAGTCTAAGTTTGGGGGAGTTTGCATTTCATGCATTGTTGTTGTTTTTAGTCCGTTGGTTTAGCATGTGTATTTATGTTAGTTGAGTCAATTGTATGCATCATATTTTAATATAAAAAATTGAAAATCCAAAAATACCCTTGCTTAATTTTTGTTTTACTCAAGCATATTCTAGAGTAGACTGGTATGATTTATGAAATTCGAGTGCCTTATTTTGAACGCAAACCACATGTGTGTACTAGAATCTAGAATTTTGCAAAATATAGTGATAACTTTGTAGACCACAAGTTTCTTTCAGCTTTTATTGTACTCAAGTGTTCATAATTACAATATTTTTATTGAGGACTCAAGTATCTGTGGAGCTTATAAAATATATGCGAAAAAAGTGTGTACAAAAGAAAATTTGAAAGAAAGATTATGAAGAAGTAGTATGAGAAGGATTTGAAATATCCCTCAAGTGTTATTCAGAAACTGGATGTGTTTGGGCAAGTAAATACGTAGGGGTTCATGTCTGGTGACCTAAAATCAACTGGTCTTGGATCCATCGATTGAAAACCCGCTACATGGACCACTCTGTGCAAAATGGAGAAGCACTTAAGTGTGAAGTCAATTTCCTAGTTGTGTAAAACATAGAAGTGAAAATTGAATAAATATTGAAATATGCAATGTTGATAATATAAGTTCCAGGAAACTTGTTCTTTCAATATTAATGTTGTAAATTATTATACTTTGTCTGTAAGCTTTGAATGACTATGTTTAAACTATTTACGAGTCGACACTCTGTGGAGCAGGAGGATAGGTGAAAATGCATTACTAGTGAGGAGCACGGGAAATAAGGTGTAAAAAAAGTATTGGTATGCATGATTAATGGTATGATGGAATAATCTTGAGCATTCGCTCTACAATTTTGCTTGAGGACAAGCAAGAGTTCAAGCTTGGGGGTATTTGATTCGTAGTAATTCAGTCATATTTTTCATATCATTTTCATCTTAACTTTATGTATTATGTTAGCATACACATCCATTTTATATATATTTCACTTATTTTTTATATTATGGAGTCAGAGTCTACATAATTGGTACTTGTGTATGTTCAGGGCACTTTGACTCATCGGGAGAAGGCCACCGAAATCTAGACTAAAATCAGAGTTAGAATAGAAAATGCAGAAGTACTAAGCTTCGGTCACGATCGTGATAGGCTTGTCTCGAGCTGTGACATTAACAAGGAGAAGAATCACGTTTTGGTCACGGTCGTGACAATTTTATCATGTGTCGTGAAAACATTGGACGAAGGAACATCGCTTCAGCCACGATCGTGATTCCCAGATCACGGATTATGACTTCCTGAAAGAAATAGTATCGTGCAGTCACTTTTGTGTTGCGGGCGTGACGCGCTGAATCTGTTCGGTCACGACTGATATCTGTCACGGGTCATGACGCAATATGAAAAGAAAATCAATTGTTAGATCATGACCGTGATTCTCATATCACAGGCCGTGATGCATGTGTGTCCATTACATTATTGTTCAGTCATAGTCGTGACTTCTCTGTCACGGGTCGTGACGTAGTCCGCGTATAGAGCCATCATTTGGTCATGATCATGATATTTATTCACGGGCTATGAGAATATTCGTTACGCACGATCAGAGGTTGTTTCAAGTCTATTTTCAACGATCAAGATTCATTTTGAAGTCTGATCTTCCCCTGGACGATTTCCTGAAGTATCTAGGTTTCTTCCTACCTATAAATAGCCCCCAAAACCTCATTTGAGGGGATGTTGGGAGCCTGGGAGAGCCTACAGAAGGAGAAGACAAAGTGTGCAGGATTTTGGAGACGATCATCAAGAACTTCAAGGTGTAATTATTCTTTATTAATTTATTTATAAATATTCCTGTTATATCTTCTCCCACATATACAAAGGATGAACTTCAATGTTGTAATCTAGGGTTATTTCTTTGGAGAACTTTTCATGTAATCTAAGGAAACTGAGATAATCTTGTCAATACTAAATCCAATGTTCAATCTCCGTCTCATGCTTTGTTGGGGTTCTTTTTAATGTGTTTCCTTGATCTATGATTTATGAAAGAGTTATCATCTTGGATAAGAATAACATATTTGTGATTTATTGGATTTTGGAATTGATTTATTTATTTTTTACATCGCATGCCACATCTAATGTCATCTTGGATAGGAATGTTGGATGTGAAGTCTGTGGAATTGGCATCCTAGATAGGAACAATCCTCAGTCTAGGTTTTACTGGTTAATGCAATTCAAAACTTTAATAGAAAAATTAGCATCTTGGATACGACCAATTATTTTTATTAGATTTGATTTAGTTGATGCATCCTGGATAGGACATGTGAATTTCAGTAAAATCTAATCCTCTTAAGAATTTCTAAAAACTGAATTTGATAATTAAAATTAAGATTTTTTTTATTTTATTCATCCTAGTCCAGTGCCCAAGTCATCAAAATTTTGACGCTTGACTATTAAATATTTACCATTGTTTTACTCTTTATTGCATTTGGATAAATAATTAAATCATCAAACCCGATGTACCCCTCTCATTAATGTATTGTGTTGGACAATGGTAGAATGAATTCCTCGTGGGATCGATACTCCACTCACTCTCTCTATTACTTGATACGACTAGTGCACTTGCTAGCGATTTTTCATGTGTACTTAGCACGCATAAAAAATCAAATCCCACATCATATCACATTAACTAAGAGACAATCACATTATTAATTTATTTAATTAATTAATCATATAAGCAAAGGAATGAAATAATTGCTCCACTTACAATATGGATGTAACACCCGAATCAATACCCCTCCACGTGGTAGAATATAAAATTGAAAACGCTACGGCATTACTATTTGACTTAAACTTTGACCAACTAACTGGTCAACATAATGAACAAGTAACCAAAAAAAGTAATAAATTTCAAAATAAAACTCTGTTAAAAGGTCTAGCCAAATAAATTATTCTATTACATTGTCAAATAACAAAAAAGACAAAACTAATAAAATAATTGTGATTCATGTTAGATTCTTATCATGTGCAAACCTTCATATCACGAACACTTGCATCACCCGTGTAATCACCTATTCATGTTTTGATCACCTGCAGGATCAAAAACAAGGGAGGCAATTCTTTCATGCATAATCGATAAGCCCAATATATAAAGGAAACTAAAGGAAATGTAGTAAGAAAAATCATATATAAAGACATGATAAAAAAAACATTGAAACAATAAATCTATTTTCCTTTACTTTTACATTATTTCATTTTGTAATAATATCGGTAAAAATTCAATTGCAAGAACCTCAATTGCATTGTTGTGAAGCAAAGCCCATTATTCTCTATTCAATAGGTTCAAACCCAAATCAAACTTTACCTATGACCCTTTACTCCTTTGACTATTCATTGTCCTAAGTTGTTCAATTATAACAATCAATAATGAACCTTTAAAAACCATGAAGGTCATTTGCTTTTGTTCTGATGCCATTAAGGCTAGCTAGGCATCAAGAAATTATTAAACAATAATGACAATTATTTCAGAAAGAATCCAATTAATAACTTTTCCCAAAGGAACCTAATTGAACCAATAGAGACTCGTTCGCAATTGTCCCTAAAGGAATCCAATTGAACTAGTAAGAACCTATTTATAATTGTTCCCGAAGGAACCCGTAGACAGTTGTTCCTAAAGGGACCGAATTGAACATTAAGGAATCCATTTATAGTTACCCATAAATAGATGCTCCAACAAGAACCCAATTACCCCACAATTAGGGTCCAGTTCACCGGTAACCAAATCATCCTTTCATGGAAAATTTAATTATATGCAATACTTCTTTAATTTCATTATAGTAAACGATATGAAGCTCATAATGATATAAACGGTACAACGCTCTTGACATTCTTTCACTTTGGGTCGCCATGATAATAAAATGGTAATATCAGTGGGGGTATTAGCCACGATAATAATATGGGCACCATGTGGGGAGAACGCTCGAGTATCCTATTTTTTGCAGGGAGGGGAGCTCTCCGTGCAACGGGAGCCAAGTGGTGTCGTTGCACCTAAACCACCGGCCACTAACAATATGAAGCAATTGGTATGGTAGCTCCCACAGTACTCATGGCGGCCATAATCAATAGTCTTGTTACCCTTACGTAAATACCTAATATAGGTCCTTATCGCACAACAGTATATAATATCGATAATATCACCATCATAATCATTCGCATCTTCAACAACGTGGAAAAAGACCTATTTAGGTCAAAATAGGTAAGTCACGAGCCGTGACAAACAACTTATGGCCATGATTTTGAGTGTCATATGTCGTGACATGAGTGTCACACCCGTGACTCAACATGATCTTTCCAATGTCAAATGGTCACGGGCCATGACTTTACTGTCACGGTCGCGACCGCATGTGTGCATCTCCAGGTTTGTTCATCATGGGTCGTGACATGGGCGCCACGAGCGTGGCCGAACATAATGGTCATCACACTAGTTGGTGATGAGCCGCAATATAGGTATCACGACCATGACTGAACACGATCTTGTCATGATGTGTTGATCACGGACTGTGACATGGGTGTCACCACTGTGGCCAAGCATGATCCTTTACTATCATACAGGTCACAAGTCATGACAATGGTGTTACAACCATGACCGAACATGATTTGATACTTGATTTGTTGGTCAAGGGTCGTGACATGGACGTAACGACCATGATAGGATGTGATCATGTGTCACGACTCAAATTTTTGTGTGTCACGGGCTGACTTTCATGTTGAGGACGTGAAGTTCAGATTTGAGGTCGTGAGGGCATTATGTCGTGGTGTTGTGGAGAATAATGACCAACAATGGAAAATTTTGATGTTTAACACTTGAAAACAAGTTTATTATAGTCTTATTTGTAAGAACATGGATCTATATCTTTAGACATATGATTTTGCAAACTTAATATTCGAATAATCGATAAAACTTCCTATCAATATATCAAAGAAAAATCTATGGATGTAAACTGAAAAAATGATTGCGTATATCAAAACTAATTAGTTAAAGGTATAAATACATGAAATATGAACTTCCTATCTAATATGATCTCCTAGTATATCCAAATAATTCTAATACAATTTCTAGATAGATCAAAGGAAACTAATATGAACATATGATAGATCAAAGGAAATCTGATACGATAATTCAATAAATCAGAAAAAATTAGACGTGTGAACAAAAAAATGATGACATAACATATGATTACTATCTAAGGACATGAACAAGTGAAATTCTTACAACATGCTCATTTATCTGAACTTTATATCTATAGGAGATTTGCCAAGGTACACACCTTTTTAGCCAATATGCTCGTTGTCCCGTTCTTCATCAATCAACCCTTCTTTTTCCCTATGATGATCCTTCTCCCGAATGTCATTCTCCCGTCCTTGGTTCAATTTCATTTTCTCCTTGGTTGGGGATGAGAGAAGGACACATTCTGCAGGGGAAGAGAAGAGTTCTTCCTTCATGTGAAAGAAATTAGGAAAAGAGGGGAAAACAAGGGCAGACTAGGGGAAGCAATGAGGATAAAGGAAAAATAGGAAAGATTTTTGAATAATAAATTTTAGGATTTTGGATTAGAAACAGTTACAGGGGCATTTTGTGGATTTGGAAACTTGGGGAAGTAGATAATAAAAAAATGGTAATCTCAGGAATTGACTAAGAATTAGTCACAATAATGATAATGCAAATTTATAATTTCAAAAGTAATGGCAAACTCCAACGATATCAATGAAATAAAATAAAATAAATGACAATGGTGAACAAAATAGAGGAAAGTTGTACAAAAATGATAAATTAATGATACTTATAGAATCATGAAGTGAGAGATTAATATGACAAAGTCAATAATAATAATTGCATGATCACTTAGGGATATGAAATAATTCAATTTGCATGGTTAATGGTAAGTTAATAATAATTATAACAAAAATTAAGTTTAAATGAGAGAAGTTTAAATGGGTCGTTATACATACAACAATTAAGTGGACTTCAATCAATAAGATCTCTAAGGCCTAATGCAAATAGATAGGGTTAAAGCAAAATTTGTCGAGGGAGGTAAAAAAAAGTCCTACGGTGAAGAGGAACGTTACAGTTTCAAAAGTATTATGCTATGATTAGAAAAAGTTACACAGAAATCAATGAAGGAGATTTGATCAAATGGAAGACTCGTATAAATAATTCATCATATCAACTACCAGAGAAAAAAAGTATTGTTCATCGTCTTCAACTTGTGTCTGTTAGACTATTACATGTTGGATATGAGTTGGCTCGAGGAAGTGAGAAGTGGATTACGGAAATGTTGGAGAGATCTGTTGGCGAGCAAGAATTGAAGAAGATGGCAGCAGAAGAGGATGGATGACGATTGTCAATTACAATAAGGAGTTCTCGAACAATCCTCTATGTTGTCGTCAGGTCGTGCTCTAATACTAACATAGTAATGTGCAAAAACAAAATATAAATTTAAGGCTCCCAATCAAGTAATTCCTTAACTTTGATTCGAGCTTTATATATAGACTCTAAATTCATCCACCAAGCCGCCCCTATTAATTCTCGATTGACATTACATTGTTAGTGGCCAACATACATCCTCGCACTTTGCTAACTTATGACAACCTTGAAATGAAGCCATTGTCATTTCGGTATGCTCTCATTATTGACAACACTCAGGAAGTCACGAATGTTGCTAATGTCTTAAATCTTAACTCAACAATAAATCATATGCCTCTATGCATAACGTCGGAGCTATATGCATCTCCTGCAGAAAATTTATATAAGTACTATATATGTATACATATGTCATATATGATTGTATGTCACGTTGTTATCGCATGTGCATACGCCTTCTAGACGTCCAATATTCGAATGTCAATGGCCGCATCAATTTGATCTTATTTTTTCTACTAAGAATAGGAGTGGAAGACTCCTGAAGCAAATGGGTCTTTGTTTTTCTAATAAGAATATGAGTGGAAGACGTCTACAATAAATTGATTATATTTTTCTACTAAGAATAGGAATAATTTTGGGTGAAGAATTTTTTTTATTCACAATAGAAATTATATTTGAACAGAAGATGAAAATTTTCTCTATATAAACTATATTATATTGATTTTGCACTATATAAATTGTGGTGCTATAAGAGTCCAAGAGAATTTAGTCTCCTTTCTTTCTTTCCTCTCTAAAAGGTACTGAGTATTTTCATAAAGTTTTTTTATTATGATTATAATAATATATAAAGTTCTATCAGTGATGATTTTATATTTTTTGTTAATTTGATAAAGGCTTCTCTTTTTTAAATTAACTATTAAATTTTATCCTTTCTTCTTTTATTTTTTTAGTTCTATATTTACTTATGCTCATAATAATTTGTTTCAATTTACTATTTGAAAATGTAGTAATATATAATATTGATCGTTCCACATCTCCTTTAATCTCCTATATTTTTTATATTTGAAGATATACACAAATAATATTATTTTGTTAATCTATGAACTTATTATTTACTTTAAATAATAATTACCATTATTTTTTTTATTTTTTTATTCCATGAATTAAATTTAATATAAAATGTTATTTCGCAGTTATCTACTGTCACAAAAAAATATTTTAAAAAATGACTAGTTAATTCAGAAAATATCATTCAATTAAGTGAAGAAAGTGAAAAAGAAAGTGTGAACGGAACTTCACATATAAAATGGAACCGAATTGATTGGACCATTCTTCCGGCTGATCCTGACAAAGAAAAAAAATATCAAGTTATTATCTTAACGATCAAGATGAGTAGAAGAGCATATTTACTTAGAGGATCATTCCAACCTCAGAATAATAAGTTTCCTAAAAAATAAATGAGAGGTAAATTACGTCGATTCAATTCTAATTAGTTTGATCAATATTCCAATTGGTTAGAGTATAATATTACAAACTATGTAGTATTTTGCTTATGTTGTTATTTATGTAAAACTGATATTGAAAGTCAAAGTGGAGGTGATGCATTTGTTACTGAGGGTTATACATGGTGGAATGAAAAAAAAAAGATTGGACATTCATGTTGAAGATGTCGGTAGTACTCACAATCAAGTTGTAAATATATGTGAAGAATTGATGAAGAAAATTAACTTTAAATAAGCAATCAAATCAAGTGAAAAATGACAACATAANTTATCAAGGATAAGAGGAAAAGCTATGATGAAGCAAGAAATATGCAACATAAATTCAAAGGTCTCAAAATTTTAATTTCAAGAGAGGATGAGTCAACATATTATGTTCATTATTTTGCACATCAACTACAATTGACCATAGTAGCTATTGCAAAAAATCATGTTGACATTGCTTCACTTTTTACTTGGATCACTATGCTTACTAACTTAGTTGGAGTATTTAGTAAACATCAAGATAAACTACGTCAATCTGCTAAAATTGTTGAAGCTCTAGAACCGATGAATTACGAAGTGGTCGAGGATTGAATCAAGAAACCAATCATAAAAGGCTCGGTGATACAAGACAGATATCACATTTAGTATGCTTGTAAATTTGAACGTTATGTTTGAGGTACTAGAGTTTATCGAAGTTGAAGAAGGTATCTGATCTGAAAAAAAGAGTGAATCACATTTTCTTTTAAAATACTTACGATAATTTAGCTTTATTCTTAACTCACACCTGATATTAAACATATTTGTGAATTACATATCTTATCAGTATCCTTGTAGAGGAAAGAGCAAGATATTTTAAATGGTATGTCACTATTAACATTTGTAAATAACAACTACAAAAAAATGATAAATGGACAATAGGATTTGCTTTAAAATAGTGTTTCTACTTTATGTCAGGATCATGATGTTAAAATATTTAATAGGAATGACACATTTGTTATTGAAAGAAGAACAAAACGTAGAGCTCCATAAATAACAAATCTACATCATCACTGAATTGAGTTATTTTTATGGTTATTGATATGTTACTTCAAGAGCTCAATGTCTTTTCAATGAAACAAATATGGAGTTACTTATTTGTGTGGCTTGTTTTAATCCTTTTGCTTCATTTCAAGTTTTTAATGAAGAAAGATTAGTGAAGTTAGGACAATTTTATCCAAATGACTTTTCTGAAGTTGATTTGCTCATGCTTAAGTATTAGTTAGCAATATATATGACTAATGTATGCTCAGATGATCATCTTCAAAATTTGAATGAACTTAAGGACCTTTCTTAGAAGTTGGTGGAAACTAACAATCATATGATATATTGATTAGTTTATTTTCCTTTTGAAATTGACTTTACTTCTGCCTATGGCTACTGCAATTGTTGAAAGAGTTTTTTCTGCGATGAATATCAAGACCAAATTATGAAATCAAATGGAGATCAATGGATGAATGATTGTTTGATAACATATATAGAAAAATATGTATTTTGCACTATTAGTAATGATGTTATTATTGATAGGTTTCAAAGAATGAAACATCATCGAAATCAATTATTGAAATAAAATTTTTCATTTTAAATATCATTACTTTTCAATTTTGAGATTTAATTAGTTTAATTATCTATTTAGTATAAATTGTGAACCCACTCGAAAGAAGTCTTGACTTCATTGTTGTCTGTGCATCACATCTCTATCCAATACGAGGGTCTCGCTGCTCGGTCGACAAGCCTGAAGGGCGTCGAGGGAAATCTCCTTGCAGAGGCTCAGGGCGGAGCCTCTGAAATTTAGACAACTCTAGAATCTATGTTTCAATTTTTGTATTGAGAATCCTTATATAAACTTCTTAGGTTTTAGACTATTTTAAATTTTGTATTATTTATTATTTTCTTCTACATCAAAGAGAGAACTCAACCATCAATAAACGAGGGCGTAACTTAGTTAAAGATGAATCTCGTTAAATCCTTATATTTTGTGTGTGTGTGGGTATGTGTGTGTTTTATCTTTTTTTATCTTTCATTCATTTCGCATAATAACACATGTTGTCATTGAGTTAGCCTCTTCACATGATGGTGCGCAAGCTAACGATGACCAACTCAGTCATCAATCTAACAATTATAAGAGTAGGGAGTGTATAACATTTTTTTTATTTCTAAATAAAAAAAAAGAAAGTAATTTTCCCCAACAATGTTAATGTATTACTTCTTTCCATCAATACATTCCTTTTTTAGTTTTTTCCACACTTTTTTTACAATGAACTCAACCGGATATCGTTGACAAAACATTAACAGTAGTAGTAGTGATGCATGCAAAAGTATACATATTACATGCATCTATTTTATATTATTTTTTCTAGTATTTTACATTAATTAATTCATTATTTCAGTTATTTGAGTTGATATTTCATTCATGAGTCAGATTCTACCTAAGTGCTATATATGGTTTATTTTCAGGAAAATCAAGTCAATTTATCTGAAATCTATCAAATAAGAGATTTAATCGCGCGGACTCAGAAATAATGGAGCAAAACGGGTTGTGTTCATCCAAAAAGGTCAGTGTTCAACTCATGTTTTAAGCTCCTATTTTCCACCAAGCCAAAACGGCCTGTGTTCAACTCATTTACGAAGTTCAATTCTCCATCATGCCAAAACGGTCTGTGTTGCTCCAAAACGGCCTGTGTTCAACTCGTGAAGAAAAGGTCGTCCGTTTTCACACCGTTTTGGATCAAAACGAACCCCATCGACGTCCAGATTGCGCCACATGTCATCATCGTAGAGAATCACCAACCGTGCTCAAAGTTGTGTTGGACTCAAACTCAAACTTCAGCCAAAATGGACTGTGTTGGGATAAAACGGCCTGTGTTGTTCACCTTATGTCGGTTCGTCCGATCTGATGGCTCACATCAAGTCTTATTCGATTCAAACTCTTCCCAACTGTGTGATGCTAGGCCTCACCTCCGAATTTTAGCTATAAATAGGCCTTCATACACCAACCTAGGAATTCCACTCTTTGATCTCTCACAGCACATATGTTCAAAAGACAGAAAAGAATCAGAGACTCCTCATATTTTCCAGATTTCTGAAGAGCTGAGAAGCCATCTTTGGAGGAGAAGCCTTGGAGTAGGATTGAAGATTTTGAAAGCAATATGATTTTGCAGATCTGTTTGTTTCCTCCAATCTTATTTTTTAAGGCTTAGAATCATATTTGTTAGGAATAATTTTTGTTAAACCTTATTTAGTTTATTATTTTGATACTTTTCAAGTTTATTGGGTATTTTATTAACTTTAATCGAAAGATGCTGTTATAATTTACTCTTAATTAATTTTCTGTTGGATTTCTGCGACTTTCGTTTTTCGGCGAGGCAAAACGGGCCATGTTCGTCTAACACGGGCCGTTTTCACCTCTTCGTCATTGTATTCGTCTTCGTCACCGTTTTGTCTGCCGTGTTTTCATCTGCCCGGACGTGGCCCGTTTTGGCCGACGCGGACCGTTTTCCTGGCGTATTTCTTTGAAAGATTTATGTCTACCTGTTTCCAGAATTCATAAGTTGTGTTATTCACTCGAGAGAGACCTAGCAATTTAGGATTGAATTTTACTGCATTTTAATTTTAATTAATTTTGGGTTTAACGTTTTCACGTACTCTTGATTTAATTTAAAATTAAAATAGTTAAGTCATCCGTTTCCGGAGTCTTATAAATTTAAATCAATTCTTCCACCATCTAATATTCAAACACATTAATTAAATTAATCTAAAAGATAATATTGGTGAAACAGAATTTTAGTCCTAACAAACTAAATCTTTTTATCTTTTTTATCTTTTCTTTTATATTTTATCTTTTGTCTTTTCTTCTTATTTTTATTTCTTATCTTATCTTCTCTTCCTTGATCCATTGTAAGATAATATTGGTGAAACAGAATTTTAGTCCTAACAAACTAAATCTTTTTATCTTTTTTATCTTTTCTTTTATATTTTATCTTTTGTCTTTTCTTCTTATTTTTATTTCTTATCTTATCTTCTCTTCCTTGATCCATTGAAGATCTTTTTAATCGGATTTCAAGATAAAGTTTTAGAATTTAAAATTCATCAATCCTCGTGGGTTCGACACTCTACTCATCTCTTTATTACTTGTGCGACCAGTATACTTGCTGAGTTTTTAGCGTGTGAATTTTCGCATCAAGTAGTAGTAGTAGTAGTTAAGATTTGTGTAAATTGGACGTAATCAGTACACATATGTACTCTGTAATTATAAAATCAGTTCAGCTATATATTAGTGTATATTCTTTTACAATACTTCTAGTGAATATAAGTGGGACTACTAATAAAATTTAACATAGATACACATTTTGAAAATATGTGTGGAATCTAGACTAGTGTTTAGTACTATATTTGGATCTACTCGACTAATTTAACATTGGGCATGTTGTTCCGGTAGTTCGGGGTCGAAGCAATTGAATTATTCTAGATAAATTAATTGTAATACCCCCAAAACGATCAGTACCCAGGCTCGGCCCGCGCGGGCTTTTGACGATATTACATGAGCTTTTGAACATGTATTATGCACTAACTAAGAAATAAAAACTAAGCAAGCCCATAAACAATATAATTGACATAATAAAGATAATAACATCGCAGCGGAAAACATAAACAAGATATCATAATAATAATAATAAATTCAAGGCAGCGGAAACATATATAAAATCCATGGCATCAACATCTGAACATCTTGCCATATAAGGGTATAATCAAGGCCATACATAATGTCCATGACATCATAAGAGTCTTAGGATCATTCGACTCACATAATAACAATTAAATTCATTAGAAATAACAATTAATGACTTAAAATAATGCTTAATAGACCTAGACACGACCATGTGTAAAATAAAGTCACCATGACAAACCACCGTCAAGCCCTTCATGCATCTTCACATCCATGGATTCAGAAACAGGGGAGGTGAAAAACCCCTGGTTAGAATATGTAAAGGTCGACATCTATCATGCAACATATATCTAATATAGTATGCAACATGATCATAAACAAAATATTTATACATAAGTTAATTCAAGATAAACATAAGCATGGAACGTTTGCATAATATAAGCTTGACATTTAACATTACATCATGAAACATTACATACATGGAACATATAAGCAAGTGTATTATCTTTGCATGAAGAATCTTATGTTCATATTTATCATTCTTTACATCTTTACATTTAGCCATGTTATCCATTTGAGTTCTCTTTGACTCGCATTATCTCCATCATCATCATCATCATCATCATCATCATCATCATCATCATCATCATCGTCGTCGTCGTCGTCGTCATCGTCGTCATCGTCATCATAAGCAAGTGTATTATCTTTGCATGAAGAATCTCGGGTAACATCAGTCCATTAACATTGGGTAGCTAGGTCGACTCTTCTCTGGGGTCCATCTTGAGAAGCACACCACACTATTGCTAGTGAGAAGACATCACTTCTCGGGAAGCACCTTTAGCTACTTCCTCAAAAATTGATGTGTGTCGACTAATTCGTCATGCATCATCTTTTTTACAATACATCATACTAGTAAACAATCTTATAATTTTAACCTAATTATGGTTTTTGCATGCATTTCTATATCTAAAATGTGTCACAAGCATCAAACATAGTTCTCTTACCCTAATAGCATGATACATAGCATAAAATTACACAATAACAATTAAAAGGATAGTAGCATAGAACACATGTGGGCAATTAATAATTTAACATAAGATTAACACATAATTGAACCATAATGATTAACATAAATAGTCAATTGAATAAATTAACATAAATATTAAATGAAAATAACATGCGCTACGGGCAAAAGTGCGCGCTACGATCCTGCCAGAGGTCGCTACGACCCTATACTCGTTCAACACGGCTAAGTCGTAGCCGGGTCGTAGTCAGACTCTGTTCACATTCAAAATAAAATGATATGGATGGATTTCTCTATGGTCATGGGCAATGCTATGGCTTCAAATATGCGTTATGGCCTGTATAGGCTTGTTACGCCCCATGGAGCCCGCTACGACCTTATGGGAGGCCGCTACGGCCCAACGAGCTCATTACGGTCTACAAGGGTTCCGCTACGGGTTGGAATGACTTCACTACGGACTCATTACTGGCAGCCCATAGCCAGCCTCTGGAGCTCAATTTAAGTTCAATTGGCCTAGGTTGAAATCTACGATTCCTATGCACATTTAGGATTCTTAGTTCATCTTTTCCATGGTTTTAAGATCCATGACATGAGGAATTCATAGAATTGATCATATAAACATCTCAATAATATAAATGGAATCATGGCATTCATCATATGGTTCATATATAGCATATCAAGAAGAAGTATTAAAATATAAGAAAAATCATACTCATGCATGAATTTTTTACATGTCACCCCTCACATTTCTATCTTCTAAGAATATAAAATCCATAGAAATAATATAAGAAAAAGAAGAATGAGATCCTCTTTACATACATTGCCCTAATTCCTTCTAGTTCTTCTTCTTTCTTGATTTTTGCTTCCTTCCCAACTTGATGAATCCCTAAAGCATCCTCCTTCTCCTTGCTCCCCTTGTGTCTCTTGAGCTCTCAATCTTCCTCCAAATTCAACTTTAGCTGAAATTATGGTGAAGAGCCTCTTTAAACCCTAACTTTTGGGTGTGCCATGAAGAGGAGGAGATGAGAGAGAGTGAGAATGGGAGGAATGAGAGAAAAATGATTGGTTTTGTCTTTTATACCTAGGGCATAATTGAGGTCAAGGGCTTAAATTGCATTTGGGTCTTCCTAATTTATTTGGGGCTTTTGGGGTTATTTGCACTTATAGGTTTTTAATTTTTATTTAGGGCCTTAATTAGATTTGGGGGTTTACATTAACACCTGCAAGAATGTAGCCCCATCTTCGTTCAATCTCTTCTTGGGCCTAAAGGGTTGTGGTCTTATGAATGCATTGATCTGTCTAAATTATACATTTTTTTCATGCCATTTTTATTTGGGCATTTGCATATATAGGCCTGCCTCTGACTATCGTGTTGATTTGTCTGGCTGCAAAATAATGTTGCAAGGTCCAAGTAGTGGTTACTTCAGAAAGACCAACAAACATAAGATCCAAGTATATATAATTCTTGGAGCATATATGCATATATATA
>LTAE01008180.1:0-21110 GCA_001647135.1 Pontederia paniculata | reverse complement strand
TATATATATATATATACGTCCATATCGTTTCCCTTTTATTTGTAATATGATGTTTTCTTGTCTAGGTTGATACTTTACTGATATCGAGGATACATAATGTTCATGGTTGCTTTAGACTATTTGGCAATCTATTTTCTTCATAGAATTATTTGTACACGAAACTAAATGAATTTGGATAAAGGAAGTACTTTAATTGGTGCATGCTTGCTTTACTTGGATTTTGGATTCGCGAAAATGTATAATGATCAAATAAGGATGTGTACTGTATTATATTCGTATTCATTATTAAATTAGAGATAAAGGCTTAGTAGAGCAGTCGGGGACATTAGGTAACCAAGAAAAGAATTATATGGGAGGTGAATTAAGATCCAATTCCATCTAGTTTAGGATAGAATTTGTTTACGAATCTTAAGAATTTTAATTAAGTTGGAGTCTTAGTTTATATTTCATTTTACCATTTATTTTGGTCTTGAAATAGTTAGTTGTAAAACCTGTAAATATTTTTTTTGACTCTTGAATGATTAATTAGTCCAAGAACTCCCTGTGGTGTTTATTTACTCTTGAATGATTAATTAGTCTAAAAACTCCCTGTGGTGTTTATTTTTTCAATTCACTTGAGGGTGTTGTAAATCATTCTATAGTTTTTTTGGGTGCAATCAAAATTTTCTTTTGTGTTTCTCCATAAGTTTTAATCTTCTTAGATACGGATCTTACTCTATAAGTTATCTTATTTCAATTTTTTTATAGTAGATGTTTCAATTTAATTATTATATATTCTTATTTCTTTGATCTATTTTGTAACACCCAAAAGAAAGTAATGATGAAGCAGACTTGGAAATAATCACAGTGTATAATTTTAATTATAATACTGAACTTTAACTGGTCATACATAAAGAACCAATGTTCTATTTATTTGAAATGAAATCCAACCTCTTATTCATAAATCAACTAAGGATGCTAAAGTTCCTATTGTTCCGTTGGTTAAGTTATGTATTTTAATCTCCTTATACTAATTACTACATCCTTTCTGGATGTGTTGGACACGATCTAATAGAACGCTTCTAACAATAGTTGTATCCTAACCATAATTGTCCCTTTATTTATGAGAAAGAAGCATACTTTCTACCAACGTTGTCTTTATTTCTTTATACGTACATTTCATGGCATGCTTCTTTGCTATTTGTTGCATAACTACAGTGTTTAGCCATTCACAAACTGCTGTGGTATGTGGAAACTGTCGGACTGTATTGACCCAGCCAACTGGAGGGCGTTGCAAACTCGCTGAGGGATGCTCATTCCGGTGCAAGGCTAACTGATAGCATGAAATTGCAAGGCAATTTTGGATGGTAGGCAGGTTTAGGTTATTTCATATGCTGAGGAAACCATGTAGGGAGGAGGATGTTGAAAGATTAGGATAACTTGCACTATCAAACATCTTGCCCCCAAAATCAGATTTTGCCACCTAGCAATAATCTTGACTTTGAAGACGCCACCACATCATATCATTACCTTTGGTTTGACCATTTGACTGGTCAACCTCAGGGCCACATCAGATAACAACAACAATATAAACTAAAATATCTTTTTACAATATAAAGACTAATAATCCAATACATAATTCCAACAAAACTACTAGACATCAATGACTAATCAAATAACTAGTAAGGACTCAGAACAATATTCATCTCTATCAGATGACCAGCAGGACATAACCAGGATCATATGTCATATCCAAAGCAGACCACCACGAGCTGCACCACCATCAGCACCATCATCAGTACCTATCAAAGATTAAAGCCACTTGTCGAATTGAATTCGCAGGGGTAGAACACGTGAGTTGTGACACTCAGTATGTAAAGATCATATAAAAAGGAATAATAATCAGGAGTCATGAAGTGAGTAGATCAAACATTTTCCTTTCAGACTTGTAGTTTCAATAACAGTACAGACAAGTCAGTTACACCAACTCACTAGGTGTACAGTAAATCAGGTCCAGTTATTTCTCAGTATCATCTTTTAATTCAATCAGGGATGAGCAATTATAATTCATGAAGATTCCAGTGATCCGGTGCCAGGATGGCTAGCTAGGCCATGGAGTCAACCCNCAGGTCCAGTTATTTCTCAGTATCATCTTTTAATTCAATCAGGGATGAGCAATTATAATTCATGAAGATTCCAGTGATCCGGTGCCAGGATGGCTAGCTAGGCCATGGAGTCAACCCAAGACTCATACAGTAAACAGGAGGGCATAAACCCTAACAGGAGGACATGAAGTCCTAACAGGAGGACATGAAGTCTTAACAGAAGGGGCGTTCCCCTAATCAGGAGGGACAAGTCCCTAAACAGGAGGGAATAAATCCCTAGTGCACTGGGCCTTCCTCTTCATGAAGTTCATTTCAATCACAATCAATTACATATTTTATCTTTCAATTATCTATTAGGCTACATTCATGTGATGGGATACTAACCCTACCTCAAACAGATTCATCAAATCAGTCAGGATAACAATCAGTTAGGACAACAATTAAATAAGTCAAGACACGGACCGCGTCAGAGGTGACACGGGACCGTGTTGTGCCCAGTTTAGACGTGTTTACAGTAGATGATGCGGCGAGTCTTCGAACTCCATCAACACGGACCGTGTTGGTACAACACAGACCGTGTTTTTCAGGGTGAGCGCGGTCTTTTGCGAAACAGCGCGCATTAGATCCGACGTGGCCGTCCTTCCGAAGGACGCGGCCGTTTTAAGGCATGCGACGCGTCAGGGTGCGCGTGCTGCGTGTGCGACGCGTCAGGGTGACGTGATGTACTTTCCAGAGAACTCCGACCGTGTTGATCAACACGGTCATCAGTCTGACGTGTCTCACGCCGACAATGCGCGACACATACTGTGTTGGGTAACACGGTCCGCGTCCGGGGGTGAAGTCACCCAGATCCGACGACCTCTTTCATTTATCATATTAATATATTCTAATCTACCAAAAATATTCATTAATTATCAGAATAATCGATTAAGACCTGAAAATCGCTCCTCTTAATGATCTGAATTACATACCTCGGATTCTGTTCTCTTTCTCGATCTGCGTGTCGCTACCTCCTCTAAGTTCGTTCACCTATCTTCTCCTGACATGATTCCCGAGGCGCTCCAAACGTGAGAGAGGAGAAGAAGAGAGGAGAGAAAAAGAGAGAGAGGAGAGACAAAGAAGTTTACCTGACGACTGGTGTACTAATGAGGGTTTGAGAGAATTAATTTTCGTGTTAAGGGTTTATATAGGGGTTAAAGCTAGGGTTTAAGGAGTTTGAGTCGTGGTTAAACTACTTTTCTTTCGTGATTGGACTTTGAGCCCAATTCGTTCAACGCGGCCCAACACAGCCCGTTTGGCCAACTCGGCCTATTTCGGAAACACGACCCGTACAACTCGGGCCGTTTCGGGAACACGGCCCATCAACTCGGGCCGTTTCGGTAACACGACCCAGACAACTCGGGTCATTTTGGTCGGGTATTACACATCTAATCTTATCTTTTAGATTAAAATTTCTAGACTATCTAATATCTATCGCTAGAGTTCATTAGCACTTGAGATTCCCTCACTTGGGTTATGTTTGAAATTTAGTTTTTTTTTATCAGAAGCTTTCTTATTGGATTACGTCTACCAATTTTCTCTTGGTGAATCATGTTTGCTATCAAGATCATCTGGATATCTTGATCATGAATTCTAAAAATATTTTTTCTCACTCGATATTTTGAAATTCTACGTTACTAAAAATTCCAAAGGCTAATTTTAATACCAAAAATATATTTTTATTTTCCATGTAAAATTGTCATTATGTTCGTTTTAAATTTTGGGCACCGGTCTGATTGGTCGGGTCGAGCTGAGTTCTAATCAAAGTTGAAACTAAAAATAATAAAAATCACATCTTATTAGAAATATAGCTTGATTTGAACATAACACTTATCCATCATTTTTTCGTGTTTACCTTTTTCATGGTTTGGGTATTAAATTTTATGTCAATTAGCAAATATTATGAATTGAAGATAAATATAGCACAATTATATTTAACTATGAAGTTAATGGGTGTCATGCATAATTTTTTTGACATGTCATGCATATTTTAAACTAACAAATGGTATATCTATGGTTGCAATATATTATTGAGTTATAAATCAAGTACATCTTTTTTCCAACTTCAAGTACATATTTTTTCCAGCTTCAAGTACATATTTTCCCCAACTTCAAGTCACTCGATTCACATAAACATCTTGGCCCATGTGATCCATGATAGAGTCATGAGCTCATAAATACATAAAGTAAGTTTAACCCATTGTCTTGATCAACATAACAACATAAAGGTAAGGACACTATAATTTAGGACTTGGTAGATTTATCCATTTGCACAAAATTGGTCATGAGTATCACCACTTGGGTCACATCATATCATATTCAGTCCTCCTACATGAACTTAAATGCAAGGAAGGCCATACCTCCCATTAGTTGTATTAAAGGTCATTATAAGAATCATGCATAGCATATCATTGTAACAAATCTTTCATTCATATATATATATATAACAAGTCCATTTTTCCCTTCCACTGATCGCTTGTGTGTGTGTGTGTCATCAATTAGGAACATATAATATAATAACATAATCATATCATAAGTTAAACATTCACATAATATGACATGCCATGAACACGCAATGCAATCATCCAATTTAGGCATGGAAGAGTGATCCAACTTTGCAATGCAATCATATAATTACATTTTGGTTACTTTCATTCTTTACATGGAAGAGTGATCCCAACTTTGAAATCAATTTAGGTTTGCTGGCTGGCTTTCATCGATTGTCCCTTTAGGAAAAGTTCTCACACTTGTAGCAAGTGATTAAGAGTATCGAGAGGCTCCTTCTCCATCAATCCACTTGATGTGTCTCTTTAGCCCTTAACCACTAGGTTGATGGTATCAATAGATGGTGGCCCCATTGGTTACTCGATGTCACACTTTGGCTCCCAACCTTAACATAGGATGTGGGTATGACAATGTGGCAACCGCATTGATTACCTGATATCACACCTTTTCCTACATCCATTCTTCATTACCCCTTAGGGTCATAAGTCCATCTTTGACTTGGCACTAATCCTATTCTAGAGTTTTAAACATGCATATGACATGAACATATCTAGCATAACAAATACATAGATTAAGATTATTTAATAAATATCAACATGTTTAGCATACTTGAAAATAATCACCTAAGTATCATAATATCATAAGCAAAATTGGTACACAACAATAAAACAAGTCATAAGAGCAATGCAACATGAAGTAGTATACAAAGTAATCATAAACATTTTAATAACATGACATCTATTATTATCAATAGACATGACATGAAGGAATGGCCCACAATAGCGGCCCAAATGACATCCATGGGCCGCAACAAACTTTAGCCCTAGCTACGGGACATAGTCGTCGTGACTACGGTCCCTCATAGTCTGCAATAGGCTATTATTGGCTAACTGTAGCCACCTAATCCCAGTTACGGTTAGATCGTAGCCAGACATTATGTATGCGTCATTCCTCCCTCTTTTCCCTTCTTTGTTTACATGTTTCATCACATCAATGATTCAATATCACTTCAGGGATCACATTATCTTCATACAATATGATATACAGGGACTAATCAAACCTAATAGTTAAATGTCAATAGCTTATTCCTTTACTTGTATGATTTGTTTGTAACCACTCAAATATTTTTCATAAGGATTTTGTATAAATTTTTGTTTTATAATTTTTCCTTGTGCAAACAAACTCCACACTGCATCTACCATTATCATAAGTTAGTATTTTATTGTTCCATTTTCTTTGGCATATTATATCTATATTTTTAAATAACAAATAATTTTAGCTATAGATAATATTTTATTGGTTAACAACAAAACATTCATATATTAATCAATTTCTTAATTAATCTTATGCTAATAGTTTCAACTAATTTAATTAATTAATAAAAATATATTATCATTCACTAATACATTTTCAAGTATGCTAGTAATGATATGGGACTATAAGAATAATAATTTTAGTAATATTATTAATTTATATCTTTTGATAAAAGCCACCATATAAAATATCTTAATATTAATAACTATTAAAATAATTCATAATTTTTTTAATGTTTATCCAAAGTTGTACAATATTTTTTTCTTATGCACATATTTCTTAACACTTTAAAATTTTGTGGTGAAAATTGTTATGCCAACTGTTTATTTTTTCGATAAAATAACAATTTACTATAGTGATACTAATATTTTATTCCTTCATTAGTAAATATGACCATTGAAATATGACAAGTCTTTTGTAGTGCTTTTAATTATCCCTTGTTGAGTCCAAAGGTGGTAGATAGAATTATAAAGAATATTATACCTTTCAAAGAAGTGGAGGAAGTTATAATCTCCATGAGTATAATTGACATTAAGAAGCCTCATTTGATTTATATGAGTGAGATTTTTGTATTACATTGTGATTGTTCATATAAAGATTCGTACATATCCTATTCGGTATAAGTAAGTGAAAAGTGATTACCTTTATTGAGTTTAAAATCCTAATTGCCCGTGATGAAAGATGAATTGGACTTAATTGATTGAACTTGTGTATCAAAATTATGTGACTTGTCAAAACGTAGTCAAATATATATGCTGAAAATATGTAGTTGATAAATCAAATTGATGGTACTGTTGAATAATAAAAGAATTAAATTAGTTGTTAAGAGTCATATTCAACAAGCTGAAATTAACTTTTAGATAACTAATTCTCCAATACCTATATATCGATTATGATATCTTAGCAATGATCACAGATATAAAATTAAAATTATTCCAAATGAATGTAAAAACACACTTTTTCAATGGAAGATTTAGTGAAGATACATATATTTGCAACCACCCGATAGCTTTCACGTGAAAAAATTGGAGAATAAGGTGTACATGAAAAATTACAAATCATAAAATTCAGTGTCATGTGGCGATTATTCTACTTTGTTGCAAACAAATTGGACAATTTATGTATATAAAAAAATAGTGAAAGTGAATTTGTGAAATTACATTATATGAATATTACATTAAAATTACATTATGAAAATTTGAACGAGGAACTTAAAATGAACACATAGCGAGCATCTTATATTCTCCGAATTCAAAATACACAAGACAAAATTCCAAGGATATTGAATTTGAGCTAATAATAATATATGACAAGATATTGCAAAAATTACAAATGTAGAATAGCACTAATAATAAAGAATTAAAAGAATTTTGCAATTTCTAAAAGACATGGCACACACCTATATGATTTTTGAAGCAAAAAATAAAAAAACATGTGACTAGACGAGCATAAAAAAACTGAATACATTAGGAATCACCCATGCGATATGGATCAAATATTTTCTTATAAAACTACTATTCAATTTGAGTTAATGTACTAAGACAATCAAATTGCAACATACTAATAATGGAAGGAAGTGCCTGTAACATACACATAATCAAGTGACATGTTCAGTATTTCTCTCAGTAAAATTTCATGAATAATAAATTAATCAAACATAAGTGAAATCTTGATTCACACTATATGAATATTGAGATACTATGTCATCACCAATAATATCTTTGATTCACAATATATTGAGAGAATATGTCATCACCACAGGTGACCTTAATAGTCATCAAAGTGGAGAGGATAAAATGCTAGAGCAAGGAGGAAGCTGCACAACATCTACACGAATATTGAGAGAAAATAGCATGACAACATCGTCAAGTTGAAGAATGCTGTAGGTGGCTTTAATGGTTATGAAAGTGGAGCAGAAAAACCGCTCAACTAGTGGCCATGAAGAAGCTCCACAACATCATCATGGAGGTGTCACGAAAGAAGCGATGGCAAATGCCCAAGCAGCCGAACTCCATGGATGGAGGCACACTATATATATAGCTCAAGATTGAGCAAAATTATTCACCAATTGGGAGCTCCCCAAAAAGCATGTGAAGCTTTCGAGACTTACTAGAATTTCGAAACCAATGCTGAAATGTAATTTATGAACAAACAAACTAACAAGTGAAACTCCCTTTCACCATCAAAGGCTTGTGTTAATTCGGATATCACCAACATATTACCTTCCAAAAGAGGCCACGAATTAGCCTCTTGCAAGAAGGGCATGTAACCCAGTACCACTGAAAGAAGAAAAAAAAAAGTTGCACATTAACAATTATCACAAATTGTTCTAATGGCCCTCAATTTAATATACACAATTGTGATCTAGTTTGAGATCCAGAATGACCTTATATGGACGCAATGGAATTTGTAAAGAGTGAATAATCCAAATGACCTGTTTCAAGATTCATTGGAAGGTCATCTTGGTCCAGATAGTTCAACTGCACGAAGGTTATCGGTGGAATCTATAATCCATTCAGAGTTGCGATTGTGCGGGGCCAGCTCCACCTCTTCTCTGATCACTTCCACCTTTTGCCATTCCTCCCATCTCTCTGCAAGGCCATCACCTTCTAGCATTCTTACAACCTCAGACATTTTTGGCCGTTCCATTGGTGAGCCCTGAGTACATAGTAATGCAACTTGGATGAGTGACTCCACTTCAGCATCAATATAGTTGTTGTGGAGATCCGGATCAACTAACATGTCCAGCTTTTTCTCTTTCAGAAGTCCTTTAACCTGGAAGCAAAAACTAATTAGAGGTACAGCCTTAAAATGTTCAAAGTATTTAATCCTCAAGGAAAGGCCTCTTCAAAAAGAAACTGCAGAGAAGCAGAACTACCCACCAGAAATATCTAGGGACTGCCTCTCGTAATCAAATATCATGAGCTCTCTAAAAGTTACATTATTTTCACAACTAATTTTACCCGCTTGAAAATGACAATTCCTAGAAAAAACTAAGAGAATAGAAACTAATTAGTATATGATGGAAATACATGCTTACCCAATCAAGCAACATGACATCATCATCATTTGCGAGCCGGGCAAGGTCAAATGCCCTTTGTCCCGTAATCAACTCCAAAAGCATAATACCGTAGCCAAAAACATCAGTCTTTTCGGAGGATTTTCCAGTTGATAAGTATTCTGGAGCGATATGACCTATGGTTCCACGAACAGCTGTAGTAACATGTGTATCTTTGTAGTCCATCAACTTGGCCAAGCCGAAATCCCCAACAACCGCCTCGAACTCCTCATCTAACAAAATGTTTGCAGCTTTAACATCACGATGAATAATTTTGGGATCACAATGATCATGCAAATAAGATAGTCCCCTGGCAGCACCCAAGGCAATGGTTCGTCGAGTTGGCCAATCAAGCGGTGGCTCAGAAGGTGGGCGTTCTACAACACATGTAACTTTTTTAGAACTTATAGGCAGAAAAAACAGAAAAAAAATCAGCAAATTATGAATCTCTTTTCAAGCATTTGATATGCGAAAATTAGAAGCATATTCTAGTCAGGTTTCAGAAATCATTGTGATTGATAATGAAAAGAAAATTTAGATTTTTAGACCAGAAAAATCAGTTTTTAGTTAAATAAAAATGAAAACCATACCTCTTAAGCATGACGCAACACTTCCATTAGCCATATAAGGATACACAAGCAACCGTTCAGTGGGTGTCATACAAAATCCACGAAGCCTGAGTAGGTTTCGGTGAACAGCCATGCTAATCATTTCAACTTCTGTTTGAAATTGAAGCTCTCCACCTGGGGTGCGTTCTTCTTTTAACCTCTTTACTGCTACAAGTGAACCATCTGCAAGTCTCCCTTTATAGACTTTTCCAAATCCACCCCTTCCCAAAATGTTCTTGTTGCTAAAATTATCTGTTGCAACTTGTAACTCCCTAAGAGAAAACCTCTTAAGCTGACCCAAATGCACTTCAGGATCTTCTTCAGCTGCACAAATATAAAAAAAATATTAGACAATATACATGCAAACAACATATAGTTCAGCAGTTATAATACTTACCAGGTACATCAAAGAAATGTTCTTGTGGCTTACGTCGCCTCCACCAAGCAAATCCTATGGCAGGTGCTGCAAATAACAGAGCAGCTCCAGCAGCAACACCCCCAGCAATTGCCCCAGTGCTAGAGGCAGTATTTCCTATCAGAATAAAATCCCCAAACATGACCATGTCAATGATAAGATATTTGTCAACTTTCACTAAAGAAAAAAACTGTCAACCATGTAACATCTAATTATATATATTCATGGGAAGCACATAACCCCAACAAATTTCGGAAGTAGCATTGCAAACTATACATGATAAAGTACAACATACATATAATCACTCATCTTTAAAGGTCATAGTATTCAGGGGCTGAAAGCAAAAAATGCAAATTTTGAGTACCACAATAAATTATTCTAATACCCTTAAATTTTCCTTTGTGTTAACAGACACAGGTGAAATCGTTTTATCAAAACCTCCAGTGAAAAATTATTATTAACATTTTTTTTCTTTTTTCATGTACTTTACAGAAAATTCACAAATAGCCAAGTCCTCAGAAACTAAGCTCAAAGCCACTCTAATCATATATAAGAGCATCATAATGAACAATAATAACTTGAGGTTCTACAATAGCAGAATCAAAGGAAATCAGCAAGTTCAAGTGAAGCAAAAACTACAGAGAAATTCACCTGGAGATGATAGCTGTGTTGGAGTAACAAATGGAGGAGGTGGTGACAAAGGGGGGCCATTTGGACATGCCTTTGTTGTACCAGGGCCACATAAATTGGGATTATTAGCAAAACTGCATAATTGAGCATATACTGTTAGAACTTCCAATCAACTGTGCAAAACAACTACAAATACAAAGCAATTGGAAAGTTTCTCAACACCAGAATACCTGATGGGAGTGAACAATGAGAAGGATCCAGTGGATGGAACTTCTCCAGATAGATTGTTATTTGACAAATCCCTGCATATGTACAGATAGAAAGATCAGTTCTTTAATAAGATTCTAAAGTCAAACTAGAAAAAATAAGCAGAATTGCATCAACTTACAGGACTTGAAGTGTAGCAATATTGGTCAAGGATTGAGGAATCGGACCCGATAGACTATTGTTGTTAAGTCGACTATCCTTGCACAAAAGTAACAAAATAAGAAGGATCTCTTAACTAAATGAAGTGCACTTCACAAAAATATTAAGACATAAGGAAATTCATGGACCATTGGTTGAAATGAATTCCCAAAATTGAAGTGAAAAAGTCTATTTTATGCATATAGGCTTCATGAAGGAATTCTCGAAACAGATTTCAATTTCAGCAAGTTGCTAATAGCTTTCTCAAACAAGCAACTTTGTGAAACATAGGAGTCCAACAGTAAGCATGATGCATTTTGCTCCTTTTGACAGTGCAGATATTTAAAAGCTTTTCCGATGTCCTCGGCTTTCAACATCAGGAGCATATAAGCAAATTCATCATGCAAAAAGGGCTCCTCCCACTCCACTAAAATGAAAGAATTCTAGAAACAGATTTCAATTTCAGCAAGTTACCAATAGCTTTCTCAAACAAGCAGCTTTGTGAAACATAGGAGTCCAACAGTAAGCATGATGCATGTTGCTCCTTTTGACAGTGCAGATATTTAAAGCTTTTCCGATGTCCTCGGCTTTCAACATCAGGAGCATATTACAAGCAAATTCATCATGCAATAAGGGCTCCTCTTACCCCTCCACTAAAATGATGACCCCAGAGGAAAAGAAATAATTTAACAAAAAAGATAATAAAACAGTGCCTTGTCTTCTCCAAATGACAATTTTGTTTACAAATATAGTTTGTGACTACTTTTTTCTTGTGGTCCCATGGCTAAAGAAAACTTGCTTTTGACGATACTGACAACTAACAATGAATGTCCCATTGAAGAACTACAGTGCTTATCAGCCTTTATAGTTGACAAACAAAAATGAAGTACAAATCAGTATGGAACTTTTTTTGAGTTGGAAAAGGTTGGTTACCAAGAGTAACCGTCCACTTTATTGGAATCAAAATCAGTTTGTAATCGAGAAAGATACTATCCGAAAGCTATCCTGAACATCCCCTAAAAGAAAGCTAAACAAAATAAAATGAAAAATTAACATCAAAACATCCACCACTAGAAAATTACACTTATGCAAGAATACAAATCAACCTTAAAAGTAAAAAGTGCTTTATTAAGCAATAAAAAGTATGAATGAGAGAAAGTCAAAGTCATACAGGAAACGCAGCTTTGTCAGCTTCCCAAGTGAATCAGGGATTGCTCCAGTGAAATTGTTTAGATAAAGATCCAAGCTCACCAGGTTTGTGAGATTTCCCAAGTCACTAGGAATCGTCCCACTAATGTTGTTACTGTAAAGTTCCCTGTTAACAGAAAAATGGATCAGCATAATCATCAAAATAATAAAAAAATACATTACAATCCCCATTTTAGAGGATGAGAATACTATGAAGAATAAATCTACATGCCTAGGATGATAAATGTTTTGGACAAACTTTCTAGAGATTTATTTTCAACTGAAAAACTAAAAATATAATTCAACAATGAATTGAATCTTTAATTACTACATTGTTCTTGCTTGAATGTAATACATTCTTATCTCTTGGGACAAGATCAGGTACCTCGAATTTAATATGTTTGGAGATCTTCATCAATGACCTTGGGGGCATACGAGTGGGCTGATAAGTTGATCAAACATATGCATCAATTATTTTACCAAATCTCAAATGTTTGGTAAATAAAAGTTTGGGCTTATAGGTTGCTTATTACATAACGTATAAGCCAAAAAAAATAAGAAAGAACATCCTGCTTATTTTTGTGTGATCTGATAAGTTAATTAGCTTGAGCAATTAGATTACCTTTTTACCCTCATTCTTTTCAAATATTATCAACATATAAGCTAGAAATCTCATTCCTTTCATTTTTTTCAATCATCTTATCTCTCCTCTCATATCCTTCTTTCCTTCTCTCCACTAATTGGCCAGCTATGGGTGGCGGCATCACCCCCCTCTCCTCAAGGAGGGCCAGTTACCCTCCCATCGCTGATTGAGGGAGCACAGCGGCACCTATCCTTGGTGGTTGGCCTCGACATTTTGGATTGGGGAAGGGCAGTCATGTCTCAATTCAGAAATATACTAAATAATATTTAGATATTTAATTCATATATTTAGTATATTTATTATTTTAATCTTATAGTTAATGTCTTTTTATCATTTTAGGGTAATTACGGTCATTTATTCATTTAAATATAAAAAAAATTAACAGTACTTTATAACCAAACACTATAAGCAATCACTATTAACATCAGCACTTTTATAGGAACATGTAACTAATTATCTTCTAAAATAAGCTTCAACACCTAAAGTACTTATCAACATGAGTAGTTATCACCTCTATTTTGTATCAACTAAGCCAAACTGGCCCTAAACTAACAAAGAGTGGTAATAAAAGTAAATCTAGCCAAATATCAACACAGATGTTATATCAGACAAAAACTGAATCCACATATTCTGAATCATCCAACATCTTCCCCTAATGTCAAGCTGAGGCACAAAGATTATCTTTAGACAAATATATGATCTAATCATGTTAAAGAACAACAAGTTTTGAACAATTTTGTAAGATGAGCCATTTACTCAGGATGCACTGTGCAGAGAACTTACAGATATTGCAAGTTTTTCAGTTGACCAAGTTGGGGAACTAAAGTACCGGACAGCAGTGCATTTCCAAGATCACTGAAAGAACTCAAACAGGGTTAGTTCATCGATCATCAAAAGCCACACTGGCACATATAAACACAAGGAGGTGTGTACTTACACTCTAATAACACTATTGTCATTATTACAGGTAACGTGAAACCATGTGCAAGGATTGACCAAAGTTGGGTCCCAGCTCTGAAGCACATTATTGGGGTCGACTAAGTTGGTTTTCAAATTGTGTAAAGCATCACCTGTTGAGTTGGATCAAAACTGTAATTTAACAACTGAATAGAAGAAAATAAAGAAACCCAGTTGTAATCAAGTAATGAACCGGAGAAAGAAATCCGTAACAAACAATAAAAGCATGGAAAAATCTGTTCACCAAAATTCTTAAGAGAAGTGCACACAAATAAAATTGTCATAAAAAATTGCCTAGCAAACAGAAAACTATAAGACTGCAAATAAACATTCACAGTCCAGATGTGCATACGTTAGCAAGTATGCAAAAAGGACAAAACTCCAAGGAAGTACTGAGATACAAGATACAAAATGTACAAGATACTCACAGAAGACGTTACGCAAAGTTTTTCATACATGTATATATATATATNATATATATATATATATATATATATATGTTGCTATATGGTTAGGTAAAAGTATGTAATTGCAAGAAGTTAAACATAGATAATGCAAAAGGAAAGATAAGGCCCTATGTGTTTTTAGAAAAAAACATGATTAAGTAGAAAGCCGAAAAGAAAATTCATATGTTTCAAGTCTCGGTCAACTATTTCCAAACAAACATAGATATGTTACGACGAGATAATAACAATCCTATGATTGGAAACTGTCGTGATTGCCTGTGATCGTACATAACACTAATAAGTGAGAGGTTTCTAGAAGCCAAAAGTACACTTTCCTTCTTTTCTTTTTCATTAATAAAGTGTGTTTACATTTTTAGTAAAAGGAATCTAGAGAAGTTGAAATGGCTTTAGAGTGTCTACCAAAAGACCAAATACTTTAGGTTTCAGATTTTTTTATGACGGATAGATTTCAGAATTACTAAGGTTGTCCACTACACAAATCATAATTATCATTTTTTGTCTTTTTTAGAAAGCAACGTATGACAAATCATAATATATCTACTTAATATTTCTTGACACCCTTATCAATTTGAAGTTAACATTTCAAGTCCATATAGAAAGGTGGTAATCCTTAATTTAGAAGACTTGCCATTGCTAAGTACAAAGCCAAACTAAAATAGAAAGTGAACAACTCATACTTTTAAGCATGTCATGCTACATGATAGTACTAAAACATGCCTCGGTCATTTCAGTTCTAAAAGAAATGAACAGAAAAGCAATGCTTCATTTTACAGCCTTGAAGAGATATATGATGTTAAACCAGGAAAGAATCATAGATAGCATCAACTCTGGAAGGGAACAAATGAAGCATCTAATTATAGGAGCTTAGAACAAATATTATCATTGCATCATTGACTATAGAAAACCTTTCTGACTAACTATTTAATTTAGAAGACTCATCATTGTTAAGTACATAGCTAAGATAGAAGGTAGCAGCTTATACTTCTAAGCACACCATGCTACATGATAGTAACCAAAAGATTGTCATTTCAGTAATAAAAGTGGTGTAAGTCAGTAAGCAATATTTCATATTACAGTCTGGAAAAGATATTTTAAGGTAATTAATATATTATGTTAAATCAGGAAACAAGCATATGATAGCATCAAAGCTAGATGCAAGAAATGAGTGATCTAACTATAGGAGCTTAAGACAACATTATTATCTTTGATTCCAAATCATAATAATTGTATTAAGTAACAAAAGTTACGTGATGGATTGTTTTATTGAAATATACGATATTCAATGTAAAAGAAACTAGCTTGAAAGTGGGACATTATGCAATTGTGTATTTCTAAGGGTGCCGTCTCAAGAACATCCAAAGTTCCTCATGAAAAAAAGAACATCGGGTTAAATTCCTCGTGTAAAACTCCAGATACATCAGTTCATAACAAGAGACATTGGTAACACATAAACCATGATCCACCATAAGAAAAGTTAATGTTTAAGCATTTCTTAGTGCAGGTAATCTCACTTCCCAGTTTGAGTTCGATTATATACAACTAAGCATATTAAAAATCATATCCACAAAACAAATAACTGCCCAACAATCCATTTAGGTGCAACCCTAGAAGCAGAGCTGCAGTAATAGGTCCATGATGGTAATTTCACTTTCAGTTTAGATTGCAACCTAGTTTGCCATCATTAAGCATGTAACATGTTAAGGGCACATAGACAAAGTGCATAATTATAGTAAAGATTCCCCATAAAAAGGGACTCGGAGCAATAGTGTCTCTCTACTTCAGTACGCAAATGACACATTGTTTTTTATTGAGGGATCGGCTATGGAGGCCCATCAGACAGCGATCCTGGTCGAGCTCCTCGGGGATTCCTCGAGTTTACGGATAAATCATGCCAAATAATCCTTCATCCCCTTTGGCATGATGACGGGAGAGGCGCTATATTGAGGAGCTTCCGACGCCTTCCCTATCTGAAGCTTGGAGGGAACTTTGCCGCCCAGTTCCATAAGAGGGCTTGGTGTCCAGAATCTCCGTTGGACCAACCATGCCCTTCTCACACGATGGGTTGGACAGATCATGGGGCCTATGACAGATACTTGGAGTCAGGTCTTTTGTACTTGCTATGGGAGAGACCTATCGTAGATTTCAGACCCCGCCCTCAACGGGGGGAGCATCGGCTTTTTGGTGGAGGATTTCCACCATTCTACCCCGGATGTGATGGTTCCTCTGTGTTTCCTTGGGTTCAATGTCAGGTTTCTCCTTTTGGGATAATGAGTGGACACCAAGAGATATACTTATGGTGGCCTACCCCAGACTTCTGGCATTATTGGCACACTCGACTAGGACGCTGGCAAATTACTAATTGCCCCATGGCTTGTCAGTGGGTGGTTCATGGACCCCTATTTTCAGGTTTGCCTTGTCAGATCGACATTTCGAGGACCTTCTTAGATTGCTCGAATGAATATCAAGGTATCACCCAAACGAGTCGAGGGTGGATGGTTGGGTTTGGACTTCAGGCAACTTTTCTGCTAGGGGTATATATAAACAGTTGTTGCCGAGCGGAATAGTTTCGGAAGATATCAGGGTGGACAATTTATGCATCTGGCATTCACATATATCGTTCAAAGTCAAGATTTTCGTTCCGACTTCTGAGACATGGTAGGATCCTCACCAAGCCTTACAGGGTTAGATGGGCATCACATGCAGACCCTTCATGTGCGTGCAGCAGTGAACATTGATCATCTCTTTTTTGTTTGCCCCATAGCTTCAGAGACATGGCAGCTTGGGGGGCTCTCGGGTATCGACACCTCCGGAGCAAGAACATTTTGAGACACATTGAGGTCACATCATATGCATGCCATATTAGGATGGCAAAGATCCAGGGCCACAAGCCTAGCTATCATGTGGCAATTTGGCTACAGCTCAACCGCACAATTTTTTGAGGGGAGAAATGTTATGTAGAGAACATTACATACACATCATTTATCATATCTCATTAGTGAGTGGGGTTTTGGCTAGTTATCATACTTTCGATTTCAAACTTTTGACTTTTGTGTGGCCTTCCACACTAGCTTGTACATCCTTATTGTCTAATACAAATGGATGGCTACTATAAGTTGTAGTCATCCTTCCTTCTTTCAAAAAAAAAATTATAGTAAAGATCTTCACCACAATGTGAGAAATGTTCTGCATAATCAGCAACCTAAAGAAATTATTGATAAGTCATCATTCAAGATAGTCATCTCAAATTTCACTTAATGTCACAAGAAACAGCCTTACCACATTTTTCCCCCTATGATTTCTCCATATCTTTCCTCACTTCCATTGGAAAAAAAAAAATTTGCAACACTCAACTTGGTCAAATGAATTGGCCATGCATGGAATCATATAGCCAAAATGTCATACCAGCATATCAATCTTCAATAATAACTAGGTGTATGAAACGATGCTGTCTTGTTTAGGACTTCAAACTGCAGTTGTCAATCTCATATAGTCCATATTTATAGTGTTGATAATGCCTTGAATCCTAAACTAGTTGAAAACCCATCAATTCCCTAAATTTGTAACATGTTTCTCAATTAAAGACGCCGAAGAAAAATTCTATCTTCTGTTACGGAAATGCATATATAAACTTCCTAGGACCAGGGTTAGGGGTCTCTCTGAGTTATTATTATCCTCTCTTTAATTCTCTTATTATTAAGATTTCTACCGCCCGAGAATACAGCCCAGTTAAAGATGAAATATGTAGGAAGTACTTTCTTACATTTAATCATAGTTATTGGACCATTAATGTTGTTAATCTAAAAATTACGAGTAATAAGTAAAAGTACCAAATATCAATAGCAATGAGAATCTTTCTCCTAGCAGAAAAAAGAACAATTTAAAACCCCATCAAAACTCAACCCCACCAGATTGAATGCTACGGTAACTTAAAGCAGTAAAAAAGTTTCCTGGACCACAAAACCACAACAAGCCATCTGATGCTCCGGACTCCACTAACTCACTACCAAGAACAGAAAAACCGTATCTTTCAACGGAGAGAATTCTAATCTTACACACTTCATCGATTGTAGGAATTCACCTAATCTTGATACCAGGGATCAGCCCAATTATGTGAGCCCCTACCACCTTATCATCAAAAGGATAATGCCTTTGATAACTAAAACGTGTAAAAGAAAACCAAGGAAATACCCAAACTACAAGAAGAAAGAGCTAAAATTAGTAACTTTATCCAGTTCCAATTAAAAATCGCTCTAATTAAACCCAAAAATTCATTAAAGAAGGGGGGAAAAGAAAGTTCAGATCCTTAGCAAAGCAGCCGCAACCTACTAAAAATAGGAACGACAGTGATCGAATGAGCCAAAGAGAAGAAAGATTTCGCACCTTCCATGTTGGCGAGGACCCTCAGAACTGGATCAAACGCCAGGATCAACCAGAGCACAGCCCACCGCGCCGCGAGCTCCCGCTCCAGCGACGCCATCGCAAACCTTAACCACTCAGGTGGAAATCACACCTCACTCAACCCCGAACCGCTCAAGATCCATGGAGTCTCCAGCAGAACGAGTCTTAGAAGCCAGCCAAAAAGGCTCAAGAAGTCCCCGATTTCTCCACCATTTCCGACGAGGAGAGCGCAGACAGACTCGAAATCCGATGTCTGATTCGTCTGCGGAGACGAAAGAACAGGAGAAAAAGAAGCGTTCTTTGAAGAAGATTCCACCAATCTTTCGTCAACTTTTTGCAGGCGATGCCACTTTTCCTCCTCTTCCTAAAAAAAATCGCAGGACAATTAGTTTCAATTACCTATTTCTTTTTATCCTTTTTTTATTTAAATTTGAGCGCTGCCCGCTGCCCGGGATTAGTCAAAGCTTCCTGCAGCTCGTAGTGGGCAGCGACCCAGATTGCACCTCGCTGTTGGCACCGCTCTAGTCAACACCCGGTAAACGTTCGTGCATCGTGTCAAGTAAATGGTTTCACATTACACCACGTAGGCGAGTGCGTTCACAAGGCGGAGAGGAAAGGTGCACGTCCGGGCCCCGGGGGACGTGGTCAAACCACAGGAGGTGGGCCCAACGATGGACACGTGGTCTCGGTCAAACCACGTTGCAATTAGGGTTGAGGGAGGAGACGTGTCCTGTGTTTTCAAATCGGAAACGGATGGCGGGGCGAGGGAGCGCGTTTCCTTTCCATATGGACGTTTCCATTTTATAGTTTTTTTTTCCTTGAAAAGGTCGTGCTCTTTTTATTTTATTTTTTTAAGTTTTCTGTTTTATAATTTCCTTCTGTTTTTTTGGAGACCTTGGGAAGGGAGGCCGAGCGTGCAGATCGGCTGCGCTTGCTCAAACAGCATCACATCGTAGGAATCCATTTGAAATTGAATAATAGTATCTGGCAAAATTAAACCGTTGAGCAGAACGGATCTGATTGATTTGAAATAATGCCAAACCGCAGATCCATTCAAGACAGAAATTTAGAAAAAAAATCGTACTAACTTTTCTGAAGTTTTATAAAAAAGAAAAAAAATATATTTCATGTTATATTAAATTATTATAAATATTTTAAAAATTATTCTGCCATAATTCAAGATCTCATTGTATTTCGTTAGGATGTTTTTATTGCCGTTCCTAAATGTTTAATGTCATTTTTTTATTAGATCATTTTACCACTTGTTTTTAATATTCTTTTTTATAATATATCAAATATTATATAAAATAAAAAAATATTCATTGAAAGCCTGACATTAATGAAATTATTTTATTAAGAATAGCTTGTTCAAATATGCATAATGTTTTTTTAAGAGTTAGCGAGTTGGAAAAAGTCCATATATATATATATATATATATATATATATTATTTAACCTTATTTTATTATGAAAAGAAGATGTCCATAGGAATATTGAGACATATGGTATATCAGGCCATTTTGACTGTCTTCGATATTAATAACGGATTAATAAGTGGACAATAGTTTAAGAGCGGATAGAAGTTTATTTAGCGGACAACGATTAATTATTAGCTGCTAATATTTAGCAATGCGTTAAGGTATAATATAAAAGTGTTTGATAAATGTGACAGTAAAATTATTTGATAATTACAAAATCAAGTAAATAGGCTTTAATAAATTAATATGATAAACTATTTACTTCATAATATTATGTACTTTCTTAAAAAAATTATGTGATTTATGATAATTAAATTGGAATAATTTTTTCAACTAAATATACATGCATAATTAAAAAAAATAAATTAAAAAAATTATATGTACTAATTTCAATAATATTTAAAAGTTAATAAATAGTTATAGTCATATGCATAGTCAGTGGCGGAGCCAGAATTTTTTTTAGTTGATTCACTTATTATTTTAAATAAGAGTAATATAATAAATATAAATATTTAATTATACTAGAATCATTTTTAATTTATAATCAAAATATTGTATATTATTAAGGTTAAAGTTCATATTATAAATATTATTATTAAGTTAAAGTTCAACAATTATTAATTATAGTGCTACTTGTAGAATCTGGAATGACACCAAGAGGGGGGGTGAATTGGTATATTAAAACTTTTGTTCTTCTTGACTTAATCTAGATGTGTTATGTTTAGTGGAAGCATGCATATACGAGTATAAACACAAATAGAGAGAAAAGAGTAGAGAGAAGAACAAACACAAGAACAAACGCAAGGTTTGTTATCGAGGTTCGGCCGAACTCTTTGGCCTACGTCCCCGCTCCGATCTTCTCCCACGAGATCTTCGGAGTTCACTATATCCTTCTTTAAAGGGCGAAGGCTCCCTTACAACT